>JANKYE010000009.1:4989832-5005012 GCA_032467995.1 Erythroxylum dillonii | reverse complement strand
GTTGATTAACTACTTTTAATGGCTGTCGATAGTGGAGGTGGTGTGCAAAAAATTCTAACAATTGATGGGGTTTTTGCAATTCAGATTTTTGCAACATTTTGATAAATAAACATTTATTTTTGTTGGGTATTTTTTTTTGCTACTGTGGGTGTGATTTTATGATGATAATATTGAAACCTACAACAAATTAATTGGTGGAAAACTTTTCGATCTTTTATTGAAGAAACTGAAATATTAGGGTAGTTGTTTTTTTAAATCCCAAGTATTTTCGTTTATGTTGAATTTTGTTTAATCACTTAAGTTGTTTATTTTGTTTCATTATCATTAAACATTGTTTAAGAACATCCTCTGTTGAGGTTAATACAAGACGGTCGTACTATTAAATGTAAATTACTTTACAAGTAATGAGGACGAGGGATAATATCAAAGGTTGAGTGACTCAGCTTAATAAGGTATTGTATAAAATTATTATCGTTAGTGAAAGTAATAAGCTAGGTCGAGACCCCATAAATGTACGAATTTCATATATTAATTTGTTATTTCGTTTTTTATTGCTTTTGTTTTTTGTTTTTTATCAAAAAGTTTATAGCTGACTGCGGTCACTCATAATTTGTACAAAACTAAATCCTTTGAAAATTTCGCCATCTTTCATATCCTCCTTCCAAGCCAGATCAGTCTTGTAAATGTCAACTAGCAGTGAAAAAAAAACAAACGAGAATCCTCGTAAATGTCAATTTCAGAGCTCGCAATAATGCAAATTCCATCTTATTTTCGCGCATAATTTCTGGTTAGTAAAAGTGACCATGTCTGTTCTCTCGTGGCCTTACTGGCTTCTCTTCTCTTCCAGTACTCATCTTTTTGGAGTGATTATTAGCTGAAGCCAAGCACAATATAATTAAGGACTGAACAATACAGCCAGTTATTAGTAATTATAACTGACTAATCAATTAAATATTGATTTCTTATTTTTTATTATTTACAATAAAATTTATTTAAAAACCACAAAAAAATTAGACGCAAAACAATTAGGACGGATAGGATAGAGACGCTGCTTGCTGCTCGAAAGTCAGAGAAGCAACCAATACTGAAGCATAAGTTTCAACTACCCGAAACTGACAAAGAAAAGAACAAAAACATCTTTATCATATCTAGAAAATCGCCCCCAAAGTTGATATTCTGTAGTGCAAGAAGATAAAAGCACCTACACTTTTTTTAAAAAATTTTATGAATACGAAAACTGATAAAAAAAAAGTAAAGAAAAAGATTAAAAATACTACTAAGCATGTGCAGATCTAGAATTTATCAGAAAAAGATTTAAGACTCTTAAGAGGTCAGATGATTTCCATGAAAAGGAAAACGGAAAAAAGAATCAGAAGATTAAATCTATTAAAAGAATAGAAAGATTATGACATGACTCTTAGGTTAGCAAAACAGGAGTGACTAGCAAGGGTGTATGATACATACATTCAAGAATGCTACCGTTGCTTAGGCCCGAAGAGAGCTTAGATAAGCGACAACTGATGGGTAAACGCTCTTACAGAACCAGGCGTGGTCACTATTTACTACAACATCATGAGGCATCTTCAAAGAAGGGAATGACAACTCAATTCTGCCGTATAAAAGTTGTTTTTCAGTATCCCCTTCCATATCTTCCACTTGCAGGCAATAAATACAAAAGGAAACCAGAGAAAGTAAGTTTGAATCTATTCCAGCAAAAGGTTTAAAGGTGTGAATATCTTCCAGCACGATCATATATGCTCCCACTTTATTTATCATGCAGTTCCCTTTTTGGAAGTACATCACGCCTCCTGAATCTGAACCTGAACTTTATGCCTACAACAGGGGGCAGACATCCAAATTAACTGATGGAAATCAATTCTTTAATTACTATACCAAGGTATCCCATTCATCTTCTACCATGAGTATGGATCTATGTTATGCCTAAACCAAGATCTATCTTCTAGTTACCATGTCAGATAAACAGTAAATGTGGTTGATAATCTGAATAAAGGGCACAAATAGCATTTGAGGAAATCATATCAACAATTTTCTTATAGTATTGGTTTGATTTGATTTTCCTATTGGAGACAGATAATGCTCACATTGGCAATAAATTAAAGGTGAGATGAAGAATAGATCATTACCATTGGAGTTTCTTGAAAAGAACTTTAGGACCTCATCAATGACTATAACCTACAGCGAATACATAACATCAGTTCTTGGAAGGGGAGTTCATAAAGGTATCCAAGACATCAATGACCATTATCAGGAGAATTCACAAGCAAGATTCATCAAAGGATATAAGAATGAGAAAGGCACTTTCAGAAACAGCTGTTATCGTGTATGATTTTTGAGTTGCCTACTCAGTCACTAGTTGAAACTATTGTATTGAGCACTAGCAACCCCTAGTGATTAAACAAAACCCCTACTTCCTCAACGCCCTCACCCCTCGTCTTGTTGTCTTTAAGGCTAGATCCATGCAATAACAATCTAAAGGAAAATTAAGAAAAGAAGACAGAAGACGTATTCAGTTAACAGTAACACAAGCTAAATTTTTTCTGGAATTTCATAAGACTGGACAACAGACTGTGTAACCCTGATCATAGGCGATTAAGGGAAAAGAAACCTAAAAATAAACAAGTAATTATGTAAATGGTATCAATGGTTGAAGAATAAAGATCATATAATTTAATAATTGATAAACTGGGAGCATTGAAAGTCACCACATACAGGGAATGAAAGATATAGGACAACAGTCCACTCGGCCCAAGATAATGGAGTTACCTGCATGACACCATATTGCACATCAACAATAAGTTGGATACAAGAGGTGAAAGTAAACAGCTCCAAAATGAATGTGAAAGGGAAACTCGAAAAGAAACTACTTACTGAGAAAAGTATGGATAGTGGATGGACGTATAATATTAGCACATGAAGTAGCATGGTTAAGATAATTGAAGCAACAAGCCATAAATTGCTCCAAGGAGGAATAACACTGACAATGATAGGTAAACTAATGTCAAAAGCTGATGTCAACACTAATATCCAATTGAATTCTTCTTTCCTTTTTTCAACCTAACAGACAATTTCTAATCTAGGAATATAGCAAAATTAAATGACCAAGAACTTTCTAACAAACAAAAAGAATATTTAGATGAGATTACACACATGCAGGGAAGTGTACGTGCCTAACTACTAATAGGAACCATGCCATGTATAATTGGGATACCTCCTAAATGAATCAAAATGAAAAAAATCCGAATTTGAGAAACAACTCCTTAGCATACAGGAAATCAAACTTAATACTCACAGAAGGGACTGGTTTTCACTAAGATTATTCAAGGCATTAAACATCTCAACAACAACAAGCACTGTCATGGACATGGTTGAAGGATGCTTATCATCAAATATACTGCAAGGGTAAGTTGTCTTCCTTGTTGAGCAAGTGTCAAAGTTTATCTACAATCAATAAAAGAAATAAGAACTTCAGAATGGGAGCCAAGAACATCACAATGAGCAGCATTCAAATGTAATCTTTTATAGACAAGAATAACAAACATCATTAGCATCATGAAAGAACTAAGTAATTTTTAACTCAATCTGGACTTTTAAGAGCAAGGAAAATAATTTACAAGAAGACAAACCAAAGAGTGCAAATAACAATTAAAAATTGCCACTATAAAGATGAAAAACCAAGCTGTAGAATGAAATAGGTAAACCTCAATCATGTGAAGAAGGCAATGTGATGATAAAAGAAAAAAAGGAACACATTCAAGGAAGCTAACAACAAATAATTTGGAGAACGGCGCCAATTAAAATAAACAAATAAGAGTAATCAAGGACAATAAATGTGTAATCATGCATAGAAAACCTTCAACCCTTTATAATTGAAATGTTTCTCTTACCAAGTCACTATATGGTAGTTTTGGGCCATTGTCAGAGTACATATACCACCACACAAACCCAGCAACCGTCGCAAGACCAACATAGGCTGCATAAAGGGATATATGCCACACATATTAGGTAGTTGACAATCACAAATGCATAACTTCGAATGAGGAAGTTCTCCTATGAATAATTATTAGTAATCACTTTGTGGTACATTAAAAAGGTAGAAAATTTATGTTAAAGTTACAAAGGTTCGAAAGAAATTTTGTGACACTGCCACCCCCTTCTTCTCTCTATATTGATGTTGAACAAAATTTACAGATAAGCAGCAATATGACAAGCATGAAATTTTAAATTACCTCCAATAACCAGATAACGAAAAAACAACCACCCATTGACCACGGCTTCATTCACCTGCAATCACATAGTTAAGAAAAGAATAAAAAGTAAAAAAAAGAAGATAAGAACAGCAGTGTTGCCTTGTAATAAAACCCATACCTTGCGAGGTTTGGCTCTCATTACATCAGAGTCTGGCTTGTTAAATCCAATAGCAGTGGCAGGCAGGCCGTCAGTAACCAAATTGACCCAGAGCAGCTGAACCTGGAAGCAGTCACAGAAAGACCCAAAATGTGCACTTAAGATACTATAGAAGAAAGCAGATAAGTCAAACAAGAAGGAAACCCACGCCCACAAATGAAAGGCATTTATATGTGATTTACAGCAATAAGAAAGGGAGATGTATCACGGCTTCCAAAACATTCTTTCAATTTTTTTTCTCAAAATGATCTCTAAGTTTCTTTCATTTATCTCGCAACAAAAGGAGATAGTCAAAATCAGATCAAAATATTCAGATAGGTAAAAACTTACTGGGGCCAAGGTATCAGGTATCCCAAGTACAGCTGCCACAAAGATGCAAACAACCTCACCAATATTTGAGGAGATCATGTATCTTATAAATTGCTTTGTGTTGTTGTATATAGCTCTTCCCTCTGCTACAGCCTGCCTAGGAATGAAACCGTGAAGAAGTCGAATGAAGCATATTCTTGAAAACATAAACAAATTTGTTTTATCTGCTCATGGTTGTTTTACAATGGTATTACTCTTAACCAACCATAATACTTAATTTGTTTCTGGTTCAGAGCACAAGTAAATTATATTGCCTATAGAAAATAGGCAATCCAATAAAGAACAGTTGATTATTTCAATGTCAAAAACAAGACTAATGGAACTGTTCTGTGAAGAGAGAGACTACATTACCGCAACAATTGAAGCAAAATTATCATCAGCCAAAACCATATCTGAAGCACTCTGGTATGCCAAGAATAAAGATTGTTAGAGAATGGGAGAAATATTGCACAACAAGAATTAACCAAATAATCGTGCACGGAACAGCTATGCAAAATAAGAAAGTGATAACCGTCTAATTGCTTTACATTACAGAGACTGACATTCATTTAGACAGGAAAAATGAATCCGTTTACATTAAAAAAAATTAATGACAACAAGTGGAATCACACATCTTGACATTTAGCTTCAGGACAGGGGAATGAAAATAGCAATAATATGTGTGATTAGGAGGAATCACAAGTCAAAAAAATTAGAGTTTAGAAGGAAAGTGAGACTTTTGAATCAGTCTAAAACCAATTATGTTCAGAGCTACTAAAACCTCATATAGTGAGCCATATACGTTAAGACTTGTTGCCATTGGGTCTGTGGCAGTGATTTTTCAGGTTGTTGAAGCATGATCCACGACAAAACTCATGGTTTATGGTCCTATATTACCATTATGAAATGTAGCATTCCATCAATAAGAGAGGGTTTTGTGTACCTTTGCAACTGCTGTTCCAGATCCCATTGCAACTCCTATATCAGCTTTCTTTAACGCAGGTGCATCATTGACACCATCGCCAGTCATAGCCACCTTAGCAAACCAGAAGAGAACATATGAAAAAGAAACAACAAATAGTTCTATAATCATGGAATAAATATTCAAGTGGTGGGCATACATCTATAGATTTATTATAAACACAAAAGGTATTAGGGTATAACAATGACACTGCATTATGCCATGTATGTCTTGATATTCTCCTTGTAAAACTGTACTTTTAAATAACTCCTCCCTAATTCTCCAGTTAACAGTCCCAAACATAAATGAAAGCTGAAGCTTTTCTCTTCTAGTCCTCAGTACGTGCTAGCTCTCAAACGTACATTAAATTCAGCAACATTATACTTATAGTTGTCAATACTTCTTTAAAAGGAATCCTGACTTCACACTTGCACTTCTCTGTCTGTTCATTCAGACATACATACACACCATCATCCTTCTGAGTATATGATAGAATGAATATAGGATTGAAAAATATTCTACATTGTAAGAGGATTACCACTTCATTTTGATGCTGCAATGCTTCCACCAGCATCCTTTTGTGAGAAGGTTCAACCCTAAAAGAAACTGATGTTTGTGAATCTCCAGAAAACTACATCACAAAGAAGCAAATGGTTCTGGGAAGTCCCAACAGATGACACAGAACACACCTGGTAAAAAGTGCCATACGCTGCAAAGCCACTGTCTGCTGTAATGGAGGAAGTTCTTCAAACTCGGAAGCAGTGAAAGAGCGTCCAATAAAATCTTCAAACGTATCAAAAGCACCAATCTTACGACAAAGTGATTCAGCTGTGGACTGAAGTGATTTCCAATATCAGATAGGCAAGCATTATCGTGGAACAAAGATGCATTGAAAGGAGGAAACTGAACTACCTTGTTATCCCCAGTAACAACTATAACACGTATACCAGCAGTCATGCATGCAAGCATAGCATTTCTTACTTCTTCCCTTGGTGGATCAAGCATTCCAACCTTTGATTGAAGTCAGAAGACAAGGTAAACAAAATATTAAAAAAGGAACCTAATTGAGTTGTAAGAAAGAAAATGCAAATCTAAAAATGTGCCAGAATAAAAGGGACCCTATGTGCACTGCAAATACAGGGAGAGACAAGCAAATGACCATTCATGAACAAGTACAAAAGTTTGGGTGATGGGTTTTTGTGAGTGTGCAAGAGTGAAGACATGTATTCAATTTCAAAGAGAGGCAATGTCAAAAGATGTTCACATATAGAAGTTACAAAAGTAGTAAATTTCTTCCTTGTCTTCTCTATGGTTCCAGTGAAAAGCTTGATTCGTGAAAAAAAGAAGAAGAAGAAAATTAAGGATCATTCAAACCATAATCATGTATCAATTTTTCGGTGCTCATTTAGGGATATATGCAGAAATTCACATAAACACGAGCACAGTGAATATTTTATTGACTTTTGCCAAGAATGCATACCAACCCAATAAATATGAGGTCTTTCTCATCATCAAAGGATATACTCTGTTGACCTATTGGCATATGTTTTAAGGCAAGTGCCAAGCATCTCAATGTTTCTTTTCCTGCAAAGCTGATCATAAAGACAGGAGTTCATAAAATAAAATCAAGAATTTTGAACATTAAATAGGTTCTTCAAACTTTGATATATACAATAAGATTCTAATCTTGGTAAATGATACATATATTGTGCATTAATACCAACAAATAAAGAATATAAGCAACTACTGCCTTACAACTTAAAATTGAAAACCAAGACTGGAATGTATTAGAGTTGCGGAAGGGAGATTTCTGCTGTCATATAAAACTTTCCACCTTGGTCCAATAAATTAAACAATGTTTGCCATCCAAGATATACATGGCCATACATCACAAGGAGAGAAAGAGAGTAAGAGAAATCATCAATAGAACCTTAATTCAAAACAATTTTTTTTTTTCAATATGAGGCTGGAGGGATATGACATTGAATGATCAATCCTAACCTGCGGAACCTTGACTCCAGCTCATCACGAATAGCAGCAGATAGTGGGGCAGTAGAACCATCATCGTTACAAAGGATATGGGAGCATCTGGAGATAATACTCTCAGGAGCACCTTTTGAGAACATAACCTCCATCTGCTTTCGACTGCATAAAACACTCATCATTTTCCGGTCACGAGAGAATTCCAAAACAGAAACCTGTAACATGTCAAAACTCTACCATCTATCAGTTATATGATCATTAAACAGATGCAAAATCAGTTTACATGGCTACTTCACAATATCACAATTTGACGCAACTACAGACATACTGTAAACCACTAAAATTAATATACAAGTATTTCAGCAAGATGGTTACACGCACACAAGGGGAAAAAGAAGGTTTGATAGTCAAGCAAGGGTAGGGGTTATCCAAGCTGATGAAGTGCGCAAGTAAATACAAACAAGAGGACAATGGAGCTTGGCTCAATTGATTGTCCAAAAAACTAGGGAAATTTGGTTCATTAGTCCATTTGAGGTATTTCTTGATGAGAGAGGGGAGCTGGATGTCTATGGCTGGGTGAACAGGATGCATGGTGTATTGTGCAAGGACTCTTTCTGTTTGTTTTGTTTGTTGGCATGAATGGTAGCAGAAACTTGTGAACCTTTCAAAACAGACCTTTAGAGTCAAGAATCATGATTTATGAGGCATGTCATATGCTTTAAGTACATTGTAAGGATACAAAATTGTATATGGCCAATTCTCTGAAGCTGGAAGACACCCGCCTTGAGTTTTTTAAAAGTTAACACTGATGTAGCAATCCCCTTGGTTGGAAGGTGGCCATATGTGAGATTTGAAGAGACAACAAGGATTTTCTCACAGGAGCTAGTTTCTGGTGTCAAACAATGAGGTCGGAGATGTAAGTAATTGATAAGAAAGCTTGTTTGCATGGGCTGTCTTTGGTGCAAGAGCTTGCTTAGGGCTGGTTCATGCCCTGGTTGGTGACAGACGATAACTTGTCCTATCAGGTTTGTGCTGCCGCAATATGGAATGAGTTTTCAAAGCTTTCAGTATATAGAACAAAAGGCAATATGGTGCCACATGTTCTGGCAAAGACGATTGTAATTTTGGGATGGGACAAATTTGGGTTAAGGGATTCCCCACTGTAATGATCGAACTACTTGTTTCTGATTTTTGGCAATAAATTATTGAATAAGAACTTATCATTCAAAAAAAGAATTAGGGCCAGGGCAAACTACAGTATGAGCAAGAATGGAAGAAAAAACATTAAAGACAAGGAACAAAAGATGAAATTTTTGCTAATGGAAATAGTATTCCTTATAATTCAATGACCAAAAAATGAACTGGGAGAAACTTGTGTCAGCATATTTAATTGACGTATTCACTCTTTCTCTTTAATCACTGTGAGCTAATGTAACATACTCTCACCACCCCATACCTCCCTAAAAAGATTAAACCTTGGTGGAAAAGGAAACTTACAACTGAGCCACGGGGCTTGGGGTATTCACTCTAGTTATAACCACACTAAGCAAAAGTTCCCTACCTCCATGTGAAGAACTTTGAGATATAAGAAATAAGTGAAGAAGTGTACAAAAAGAAACCAATGTATTCGTCATACCTTTTTCAATTGATGTTCCCAGTAGTGATTACAATATGACGCACGCTCATGCTTGCTCAGCATATGCAGAGCAGAAGGCATGGAATCAAAACCAGGAAGGCCAACCTGGAAGAAGACAATATAAAGGCTTAATGACTGCGCCAACAGAACTCAGAGAAAGACAGGGAGAGGGTGAATAAAACAACTGAATACATGCTATAAACAACTAGTTTTATAATTTCAAGCTGCACATATCAACCTTCTCTGTCAGAACACGAAGAGCTACTTCAGTTGCCTCCCCAATTTTTTCATAGTTACCCTTGTCTGGATTATACTGTAAGACTGACTCATTGCAAAGGGCTGAACACATTGCCATATGAAGAAGACAAGGCAATTGAGCTGGAAATTCAAGCTGCAAAAAGAACCAAATGTCACATGGGTATATAGCTAATAGTAGAACCAGGAAGGGTGAATGCAATAAGCTACCGACATCAATGTTTAGTCATAAATACAAAGACAGATAGGCCTTTCCATTGTACCAAAGCATATAAAAGATCAAAGCAAGGTTTCAATAAGAAATTTTGCTTTTTACTAGAAAGTATGGAATCCTGACTGCCATGGTTAGACATACGCAGTACATTCTTTGTATGCTACTAAATAAAATGACCCACACATAATAAACACTTAAATATTATGTGCAATCGAACTAAACTCGCTCATATTGGTCCACGGACATATCAAGATAAAAGGTCAGCCAACAAGTAATGCCCTTGAATTAAGAACTTTAACCAGACAGAACCATAGAGCCTTTAATCAACTTCAAGCATCCAAAAGGAATTCAAAATTCATATAAACAACTAGTTTGAATGACTATCAAAGACTTATAAAACCTGGAATAAAGTGAATCCAAAATTTTGTAAAGTCAACATTAAAAGTCTCAAAGCATATCAAAGAGAGAGAGAGCTCTATAGAACTACATAGCTTTATGGCTAAAACTTGTCTATTTTGGATGCCACGAAATTGATTTATCAATCTAATTCCCTGCAAGTTGCTTTACCTATCACATCCTTGGTGTAAAGGGTTGAATGATGAAAACATGATTACCTGCATTCCGCTACTGTCAAAAATAACACCTTCAGGAGCATAGGTTGTCCCACTGACACTGTACTCAGCTGTCAAAGGACTATGATGAACAGACTGAACCACACATATCTGTGTGGGAAACAGAATTAGAAAATCACATTATAGAAAAACATTGCATATGCCAAGGATCACTCACAGCAGCAAATTAACCAGGTATATACACAAAAGCCAATAGCTTTCAAGATTAAATGCTCAGAATAAATGCATTAATGACTGAGACAGACCAGGTTCTTTGATATATATATATATATATATAATAAAGCAGAGGTTCTCTAAGTGGAGCATAGATATATAGAAAATGAAGCAGAGGTGGCTTACTCATGTAAAGCTATTTAGGAAGAAACAAGAAGTCAAAAGAAAAAAACAAATAGTATAAAGCTACAAATTAGCATTCTTCATTGACGTTTTCTGATAAGATCACCTTTGAGACAGACATCATATTAGTTGTCAGTGTTCCAGTCTTGTCACTGCATATTACTGTAGTGCAGCCTAAAGTTTCCACTGATGGCAAAGACCGCACAATGGCATTCAACCGAGCCATTCTCTTTGTTCCAAGAGCCAAACATCTAAAAGCAGAGCATAACATGCATTATGACAACAATAAGCGCAGGAAAGGGGCACGTATAGGTAAAGCTTCCTTTGGAGAGTACGAAAAAAAAGATACAACTGGATAAACTTAAAGTGCTACATAGCAATGTCACTCGTCCATATTCACCTCCAGCAGTGTCATAGTGAAGCAAGTTTTTTCCCCCCCTCTTGAAAGCTGGGGATTGCTTCCCCATCAAAGCTTCCTTCTATGTAAAAGCCTATACTCACTGAATTACCCTCAAACAAACAACCAACAAATCCTTTTTCTTTTCCTTAAGCGTAAAGGCTCTTAGTCTAAACACTTCCACTATAATCTTAATTGGAAATCTAAGGCTAAAGGAGTATAAATATGATCAAAGTAAAATTCAAGTGCTTACGTTGTAACAACAGCAGGAAGACCTTCAGGTATTGCTGCAACTGCAAGAGCAACTGCAATCTAGGTGGGCAAATCACAATTGTGTAAAGTTGTCAACAAAAGAGTGGAGAAAAGGATAAAGAAATGAAGAAGAAGTACAGAAGAAGAAGACATAAAAGGGAAAACACAAGAAAGGAAAAGGGAAGGAATGAAGATGAGTAACACCAACGAAATGAAATAGAATTTGATATATCTAACAGGTGATACTCTGAAAGCCATCAAAGCACTGAAATTAGCCACAGAATAATACCTTGAAGTAATGGATTGCACCACGCAAAAACCCACCATGGGAAGGGTCACGAAAGTGACCAATGTTTACAATCCAAACCAGTACACAAATTCCTGCAATAACCTTAATGCAAACAGAATGATCAAATGAAACTGGCTTCTTTTGAAACAATAATCAAATAGTAGGTTGAAACTGAAATCTCATTGCACAAAAGACCAAATAACTTCAAGATATTATGCCTCTCAAGGTTAATTTATCCAAGTTAATGAAAAAACTGTGCAAATCTTTATATGTGCAAGCAGGAAGGAGAATGGAAATAACCTTAGCCAAAAAGGTACCAAATTCGTCCAATTTCTTCTTCAATGGAGTGGCTTCCTGCAACAAATAGGAATAAGAAGTTATAGTAAATATCTCATAAATGGAAGTATGCTTGAGAAAATAATAGACTTCTAGTAAAAAATAATGGTCATATAAGCACTTCAAACACAGATGGAAAGGGCTGAGCGCAATTATCCAGAAATTCAGGTCCCCACAAACAGAATTATAACAGTGCCATAGAAAAGTCCATCAGGATGACAATGCCATAAAGTGGCTGCATCTATTTTATGAAGGCGCCAAAATTGGTCATTTTCATGAGAAGTATGGATTCCAACAGATATATCCTGGACAAGAAGCTGGAACAAACAAAAAGTTTATAGCAATCACATCTTCTGTGCGCAACATGGAATCATGTATGCTCCCCATGGCAGTGTTAGCACCGACTCCAACAACAACAGCTCTTGCTCTGCCTGCCACAACCACGGTGCCCTGGTAATCACAATACGTTACAACTCCTACATAGTGCAGAACATGTTGAAAAGCATGACAAGAAACAATACATTTACTAAACCCCAAACAAATAATACAATAACTGAGAAAAGTCATACAGCATTATAAGCATAACCAAAAATAAAATTATAAGAGAATGCAATCAACGAATTCTCATGTAAGAAACTATTAAACATAATTTTTATCAAGTGTCGAAATGCTTCTGGATAAAACTTGACAGTTGAAGGATTCAACATTCAAATCAGGTTTTTGGCATTCCTTAAGCTCATGGAGTTCATCATTTTATTGCTTGAAATCAGAAAACCAAACTTTTTAATAGTAGTTAGGTTAGAAAAAGTCCTAAGATAGATGCTACTTCAACTCAATTGAAATAAGTTAAAAGGATATTTGTCACAGTAGAGGATGTTCTGCTTCATCCCAATCACCACCTATAAACCAGTAGCTACATTCACCTACAATTTTGAAGTTCCATCTCAACCAAAACTGAATAGGGATTCTTTATGGGTATATTTCTTTGTCACTAGAATTACAACCTAAGCAATAAGATTTACTCTCCTGTTAGTAGACATAACATTTTAAAGTAGTCAAGGTATTGCTCTCCTGATACAAGCTAGCCGGTTCTGCTAGTTATTTCAATCGCATCGTATACAGCATCAGCAAGCTCACATTTCCTCTCCATACTTGGAGTAAATGTTAGTTGATACAAATCATACCTTGAAATGCTCAAATATCCAATCCATGGGTTATAACTATTAAGCAGAGTTATTCACCTAGAAAATGAAAATGATAGTTAAACCTACTGACAACCCTTCCAAATTCAATAAACTTCACTCCCAGGCCATGCCTATAATGATGACAGTGGCAGCCCAAATTTGGCACACTGATTTTGGTGCTTTTGGCAATCTAGCAGGTACCACAGAAGTGACTGCTCTTATCTTTAATAAAATACAAGCAAGGAACCTAGAGGAAGTTATACTGAGGATCAAATAACCATATAGGTAATGATATGGCTGAAAAAGAATTACCGAGAAAAGAATGTTTGTCTTGTCTTGGTATACAGCATTTGATGCTACAGTGGAATCAAGCACTTTGTCCACTGAGCAGCTTTCACCTATAATTATCAGAAAAATTATTGTGGACCAGAACAAGCACATATTAGCATATCGGTAGCAAGTATCAAATAAAGTCCTAGCCACCACAATTCCAACAAACACAGGATACTTGATTAAAAAATCTCAACTACTCACAAGTAAACAGAAAAGAAACAAACACAGAATACCTAGATTTCTTTTAAGGATAAAATTAGGAAGTAGAGGCAGCATATCCCAGTAAGATTAAAATACTTCATCAGTACAAATGTGTGTGGGCTGGAGTGAAACTCGAGCACTGTCTCAGACAGAAACTAGTTCACAGAAGAGAAGCTATGGGAGGGAAAGGCTTATTAACCAGATCCGATAGAACTATAAATTATGACACGATGCATTACTGGTTCTAGAATAGACTGCCAGAGTTTCTTGAAGTATGAAACCAGTTGCAGCACACCATATGCACCACTATATCACAAACAGAGAGGTTTTCAATAAAATGGCTTAGCAAATGAATTAGTGCTCTATAATAAATGGAACAGAGTTTCTTAAAGTATGAAGACAGTGCAGGCACACATTATGCACTACTTTTCTACAAGACGACAGTTTTTCATAAAATGGCTTAGCGCATGAATTAGATTTTAACAGTCACAATCCAACACACCCAATATAGAAGCATTAAACTTTTCTCAAAATAGTCACTTTTTCTCTCCCACGAAGCTGATTAATGTCATTGCAAGTAAATCTATAGCCAAGCAGCATTAAAAGTTTCCTAAAGTCTATGAACATTAGGAGTTAATAAACAAGATTAATCAAAATCAGTAATACTTAACCTTTTCTCATGGCAGATGATTTTGAAATGGAATGAAAATTGGGATGAAATAGTTATTGAAGTATCAAAGATAGGAAAAAAAAAACATTAATCAAAAAGAAAGAGAAAAATTGAGGGAAAACCTGTAAGGATTGCTTGATCAACACGTAACTGATCACTTAGCATCTCAATCATTCTCATGTCAGCAGGAACCTTACATCCCACTATAAATAAGCCAAACCATGGTCAACTCATCAGATATAATGCAGGCATTTTACAATCATTAACTACTATGAACATTGAAAATGCACAATCAACTTACCACTAACTTCCACAACATCACCCGGGACAAGTTCTGTAGCTGGAAGAATGGAAAAGCAACCTGAAATTGTAGTTTTACATCTGTAAGTTTGTGATAAATCAGAATGTAATAGAAAAATTATTTATAAAGTGCCATTCACCAATAATAAGAGCTTCGATATAGTATAACAAGAGAATAAAAAATCTGACTGCCACAATATCCAGTCTTCTGTTCCTCATTAATCCCTCTTACACTCATAATGAATTAACCCAAAGGCAAGGACCAATATAGGTAGTTATATGAAAACAGTAAAGTAAGATCGGGCACAGAAAATGGCAAATCACCAAAAAGAAAAGTTTAGAAAATGGCAATGCTTTCCCCAAACAAAGGTCACTACAAATGAAGTGATTAGAAATTTGTAATCAAATCTGTAGTTAAGGTAACTAAA
>JANKYE010000009.1:4973374-4988439 GCA_032467995.1 Erythroxylum dillonii | reverse complement strand
GAAGTTGAAGAAAGAGAAGAAAGGCAACAAAGGCAAGGAAGAAAAGAAAGAGAATGACAATGAGAATTGTGTTGCTACTGCCACTGAAGAAGACCTTGTGACAGTCCTTGATGAGATCCTAGTTGGGTTTGTTTGTGATGAATCAAGCTGGGTTGTAGATACTGGTGCTTGTTCTCATGTTACATCAAGGAAGTATTTTTTCTCATCTTATACTCTAGGTGACTATGGAGTATTGAATATGAAAAATGAAACTATCTCTAAAGTGGCTAGCATTGGGACAATTGTGTTAGAAATAGGTACGGGAACTAAACTTGTTTTGAACAATGTTAAGCATGCACCCGATGTTCGTTTACACTTGATATCTGTTAGTAATCTTTATGATGAGGGTTATGTGAGTACCAATGGTAGTGGTATGTGGAAGCTCACTAAGGGTTCCTTGGTGGTGGCTCGTGGTAGAAAGCGCTCTGGCTTGTACTGGACAACAACTTCAGTACGTACTAATAGGGTGAATGCAGTTGAGAATGACTCTTTAGTATTATGGCACAGGAGACTTAGCCACATCAGTGAAAAGGGATTGACTGTGTTGGCCAAGAAGAATCTCTTATCAGATTTGAAGGGTGCTAAATTGGAGAAGTGTGAGCACTGCTTGGCTGGAAAATAACACAGAGTTTCTTTTAAGACTAATCCTCCTTCAAGAAAGACTGAGTTGCTTGAGTTAGTGCATTCAGATTTGTGTGGTCCTATGAAGATAAGGACTTTGAGGGGTGCATTGTATTTTGTTTCCTTCATTGATGACTGTTTCAGGAAATTATGGGTCTATGTCTTGAAGACTAAAGACCAAGTGTTGGGTCTCTTTAAGCAGTTTCAAGCTTCTGTTGAGAGAGAGACTAGAAAGAAGCTGAAGTGCATTCGCACTAACAAGTGGTACTTACCAGGAAAGAAGGAGTCGGTCACGCAACGCAAACAAAATAACCAGAATCAATAAACCTTTCCCTGTGTGAACAAACACAACCAACACCAAAAGGAAAAACAACAGCCAACAAACTCACAAGTGCAAGAAACTAAGCAGCAAGAAATAAAGTACATAGGTAATTTTTATGTAGAAAACCTCTCTTAGTGTGAGAAAGGAAAAATCACGGGACCTATTCCAGTAAAGAAAAACCCCACTATCACCAATCAAGTTACAAAGAGTTTTTCACCTCTAGATATAAGTAGAGTCACTACTCAACTCAAGAGACAACAACAGTTATCAACAAGATGAAAGAATCAAAGAGTTGAGAACAATATCACCCTTAGAATCTGACAACAACTTCGACTGAAGATCAGGGCACCTTGGAGACCTCCAAATCTAATCTCTACCGTTTAGAATGAAGAACAACGAGAAAGGAATCTCTGGTTAAAATTTCAGGCCAATCTGATGAGAAATCACCATGCGATCGAAGGTTAAAAAAAGACTAAGCAATGTTGGGAAGAATAACGAAAATTCCCACCTGAGCCTCTCTTTTCTCTTTTCCCTCTCTTTTTCCTTACGGCTGAACCTCTCCAATTTTTATTAAACTATTTAGGATTAAAAACATCCTTTTATACTTGGACTTTGGGCTCCACTTAAAAGTGACCCAAACCCAACACATATCTACATAATAAAGAAATTTGGAGGAATGTGATGGTAGAGCAAAAAGCAATAGAAACCGAACAGCATAACATTCAAATAGTTAACTTGTAGGCATTTGAGAAGATCAGTTATAAGTTGATCAAGTGAATGAAAGTTTTGAATGCTTAAGACAATTAACCACATCTAAACACAAATACATATAACAAAAACCTATCAGCGAAATTCCACATGAAGACAGGGATTCTTAACTATTCATCTCACTCGTTGAGGCACGTGTATATATATCTGGCCACAGAGAACTTAATAAAATTGCAAATATGATACGAATCAGGTCAGTTAATTAGAGGGGAATTAAAGCTTACAAATGGCTCTAGAAAAGCTGTTAAGCCAGTCTCTCCATTAATCAAAGCCAAAATGAAAGAAACTAGGGCAGCAGCAATCAATATCTTAACCAGCAAATCGTCAAACTGCTTGAGAACCAGTTTCCAAAAGGGAGTCCCTGCAATGATCGAGTATAAGAGAGGAAATTCGCACCATCTATTGGAAAAGAAGCTATACATGACGGAGGAAGATATATTTACTTACTTTTTTCTTCAAGCAGCACTGCAACCGATGACCGGAGCAAGCCAACCAAAAAGAAACGTCAAATAAGAAAAAATCGTTAAATCAAATAAAAACTGACAAGTGCATTCCAATCAAATCTAGTAGTTTTTCATACTAGATTTCTTTTCATTGCAACAATTTGTCGACGAAAACAATGTAAGTGCGAGGCTCAAGCATGCAATATTCATAGTTTTGAACTGACGGACAAGACGTACCGTTTTTACCGTACATATTTGCATGTAGCGCCACCTGCAAAACAAAAATTCATTAGTTCAATTATCCAATTCATATTAAACAACAATGACGTTCAACTCAGTGAGAACGAATTCAGAAAATGTAATAAGTTCAGTTCAGCTTCAACTCCCAATACCTGAGAGTCGCTAAGACCTTTCGCCGGGTCCACCGCGAAGTAATCCAGCACCTGGCCAAATAAGACAAGAGAAGCATGCACTTTCTTCAACCACCTCACAATCAAGGACAAACGACGCTGAAATCTTGTGAAGCAAGCGTAATTACCTCCACGACGGATCTGGCGTATGCGTCCTCCATCGAGAGACTAAAGAAATCAAATCAACTCAAATCGGTGATGCTATGACAGTGATTCCGGTAATTCCAGTCTTGTACTCGTTTCTCGAGCTTCTTTTAACTGCACGGTTCAAGTGAACTAAGCCGTGTTCACGCATGCCTCGTTTGTTTTAGATCTATGGGCGATCTGTTTAGCTATTAACAGACGTTTCATTCAAGCAATGTCACGTCTCCTTCTTGGACCCTAGGGTTTGGGCTTTTTCTTAATGGAGTTTTTCGAATTTTCAATTGGGCTAGATTTATGACGGTCGCACAGCGTCAACTCTAAGCAGATTTCATATTCAAAAGACTAATCTGGGATTCTGGGCCTTCCCAACTCTCTCAAAGAGGAATAATTTGAAAATATAAATAATTCAAAAATAAATAGTTGCGCTTTTTCTATTAAATGGTCTAAGGTCTTTTCTTTTCCTATTGACGACGAGTCGTTTCCGGGGCCTTTTACACCTATAGTTACAATTTGATTTGCGTTTGCCTATGGTCGCCACGTCAGGCGCAACCTCAGAGCTTAGAGAAACGACACGTCGTAACACCATTGTTGGGTTAAGAAAAAGACAAAAAAGATGCCAGTCAATCCCCAATACGGATCCGGTTCAAATACCACTTGATCATAAATGAACGTAGGCGCTAAAACCTCAAAAACCTAACAACGCCCACTCGCCTTCTCTGTTATGCTCTCTCTCTCTTTGCCTCCGACTCATCGTTTACTCTTTTATAAGCATAAACCCTAACAGAACGACTTCGAGTTTTAGCCGGTCGATATGCTCGGAGCTGCTTACCGGAACAGCTCAATCGACTGGAGGCCGTCTGCCGTTGTAGCCCTAGCCACCAGCGCCGACGACTCTCAGGTCGCCGCCGCTCGTGAGGACGGCTCGCTTGAGATTTGGCATGTTTCACCCGGCGCCGTGGGTTGGCACTGCCAGCTGGTGCTTAATACTTGTCCTGTGTATTTAAGTTCATGTTACTTGTGTTGTTGAGTGAGTTTAGTTCCATTAATCAGCTGCGGTTTTTGATTGATTTCACTTGTAGACTATACAGGGAGACGCTAATTCGAGAGTTTCGTCTCTTGTATGGTGCAAAGCTGGCTCTAGAGGTTTGCCTTGTGGGAGGTTGTTCTCGTCTAGTATCGACGGTTCGGTTTTGGAATGGGATCTTTTTCACTTGAAACAGAAGGTGGAACCTTTTTAGATCATAGTCGCTTGCATTTAGTTTTCTTTGGACGAAAATCGTCAGAATCACTTGTATTAAGAATTTTAGTTTTTCTATTGACAATCATTTTCAAGATAGTAGCTTTAGAATGAAGTTTAGGTGAATGATTAAGAAAATACAGTCGGGAGTGGATTTGTGCATTTTGAAGTTAGGGAATGGATGCTCTTTCTAGTTGCAAACTGCTTTGTTCTCTTTAATCATATATTTTGCTGTTTGATAATGTATTGAATTATCAATGTTATCTTATTCTCTTATGCAGAGTGTGCTAGAGTCTATCGGGGTCTCAATCTGGCAGATGGCTGTAGCACCCTCTAATAATCTGATGATTCATACAGAGTCCCAGCATCTTGGAAATGGATATGTAAAACATATAGATGATGGAAGCGATCACGAATCTAGTGACAGTGAAGATGAGTCTGATTCAGATAACATCAATGAATTGTTAGACGTTGAAGATCCATGTGTTGCAATTGCTTGTGACGATGGCTGTGTTCGGCTTTACAGAATTCCTGATTCAGATGAATTCGTATACTATAGAACATTGCCTAGGGTCAGTGGTGAGACATCTGAACTTCTAAGTATGCTATCTCCTATTATTGCTCTAGCTTTTGTGGAAGGTGTGTTGATAATGTTTTGAAATTCAGGCCGCGTTCTAAGTGTGACGTGGAGTTCTGGTGCAAATAGAATATACTCAGGGAGTAGTGATGGGTGAGTCGGCTGGCCATCTTCTGTGTTAATTAAGCTAATTTGTTTACTTAATTTTTAATGCGAATATTGTATAATTAGGTGAACAATCAATCTTGCGGAAGCTTTTTATACTTGCACTGTAGGGCATTTTTCTGTCATTAAACTTTTAAGTTTATCCTATCTTATGCATGGAAGACTCCTTGCAGGTTTATAAGGTGTTGGGATGCTAAAATAGGTCATGAGATATACAGGATCACGGTAGGGCTTGGTGGTCTGGGTTGTGGGGCTGACATTTGTGTGTGGTCTTTACTTGCATTGAGGTAGGAATTGAATCACTGTTATCTGTCTTATGTGGTATGTTTGTTCACCTTCTATCATAGTTCTGCCACTAAGCAATTATTGTCAACTTCAGATGCGGTACACTTGTTAGTGCTGACAGTAACGGTAGTGTTCAGTTTTGGGACTCTCAATTTGGGACACTTTTGCAATCTCATTCGTCTCACAAAGGCGATGTGAATGCATTGACAGCTGCTCCAGGTCATAATAGAGTGTTCTCTGCGGGATCTGATGGCCAGGTATAGCCATTAACTTCGAAGCTAAGAGTTGGGAGAACTGTGATCCAGTATTTCAGTTGCTTTGGAAGAAGTCATTCTTGAACATGTCAACATAGATATAGATTATCCTTGATTCTGGTCATTGTGAACTTTGGTATCTGGAAACATTAATTTCAAATTGTTTCATTCTATAGGTTATTCTTTATAAGCTTTCTAATGAGGCAATCGGATCTAGTGATGATGTTTCAACTTCTAATACGACCAAGAAATGGGTGTATGTTGGATATGTACGAGCTCACACACATGATGTTAGGGCTTTGACAGTAGCTGTACCAATCAGTCGTGAAGGTTTGTTTAATGTCTTTGTTTGTGCAATTATCTTTTATCATATTGTGTGTACCTCGCTATTTGGTTGTGTCTTGATGCTTTTGGCTTTTCTTACAATTTGAAACTATACTTCTAATTAGCAGATCCTTTGCCTGATGAAAAATTGAAAAGGGTACGTACAAAGAAGAGACCAGTAGAGTTTAGTTACCATAAGTGGGCTCATTTGGGTGTTCCAATGCTCATCTCTGCTGGTGATGATGCAAAGCTCTTTGCCTATTCTGCCAAGGAGTTTACAAGATTCTCACCGCACGACATATGCCCTGCTCCTCAGAGAGTTCCCATCCAGTTGGTTCTGAGTACTGTATTTGAGCAGAATTCTTTGCTTCTAGTGCAAGCATCTTCTTCCTTGGATATTCTTTGTGTTCGCATCAAAGGTGGAGCTCTGCCAGTTATGGGTTCTGGCTTATCTAAGGGACATGCATCTACAGATTTGGTGGCTCGAATCAAGGCTAAAGCATCGAGAAAGATCATTTGTAGCACCATTTCTAATGCTGGAACATTATTTGCTTATTCAGACCATCTTAAGCCCAACCTTTTTGAACTAAAGAAAAATGATGCCGGTAAAGGTGCATGGACTGTTAATAAAAGGAAACTTCCAAATGAACTACCATTTGCTCATTCCATGGCATTTAGTTCTGATTCTTCACGGTTGATGGTAGCTGGGCATGATAGAAAAATATATGTAATTCCTTTCCTTCCCTTTTTAACGTTTTCTTTTTGGTTTTTATGAACTTACCTGTTTGAGATGCTCAAGAATGAGGGAACCATTTACTGACCCTGCTTCCTGTTATTTACACTTGTACTGCTACAGGTTGTGGATGTGCGAAGCTCAGAGCTTGTACAAACCTTCACCCCTTGTCATGAGGAGAATGATGAAGGATTATCGTCTATTGAGCCTCCCATAACAAAAATGCTTACCAGTTGTGATGGACAGTGGTTAGCTGCCATTAACTGCTTTGGAGATGTATATATTTTTAACCTGGAAACGCAAAGGTCTGAAATAAAACCTTTTGTAGATTCATATGGCGCATGACTTCTAATAACTTTGTTGTTGTTATCATTGGTTTGTTATTTTGTTTCATGTTGCTTGGTTCTGATGTCTGCTTTTCATCACAAATGAATGTGCTAGAACTGGAGAGTTTATGTGGTTGGGTTTTGAAGAAATTCACATGCATTACCAGACAAGAGGGTCCTGGAGATGTCAAAAGGGAATGAGGAATATAAATAAATGATAGTAAAAACTCAGTAAGGCAGTAGAGCTTGTACGGATGACTTATTCTATTGGAAAAGAGATCATGATGTTTATGTTTAGAGGAGTATGACTTTGATTTATCTCTCCTGTGTGCCTAATTATTGAGCAAACCAGTTGTTTTCTTGTTAAGTGGTTACCTTTCAATTATTGCAGCTAGTTTCATGAACAATTTAATATGCCACAGTCAGTTATCTATGGTTGAGTTTACTTGGAACCTATGACAAAGCTTTTATTTTAATGTGGAGTTTTGAATGTACAGATGTTTCTGTTTTTGTGTTCTTAATGATTTTTGTTTTTCCTGAAACAGACAACACTGGTTCATAGCAAGATTGGATGGGGCATCAGTAACAGCTGGTGGTTTTCCCCCGCAAAATAATAATGTTCTTGTTGTGACAACCTCTTCAAACCAGGTCTACGCATTTGACATAGAAGCAAAACAGCTTGGGGAATGGTCAATGCAGCATACATTTGTTCTGCCGAGAAGATATCAAGAATTTCCTGGAGAAGTCATTGGGCTCTCTTTCCAGCCTTCAACAAGTTCATCATCTGTCATTATTTATAGTGCCAGGTAATACTTACAGTTTTTTCATTCTTTATTGTAGATGAACAAGGATTAACAACTTTGAATGGAAATGGAAGCAAAGGACCTCTTTAATTACAGATTGAGTTTGCTGACTCACCTCTCTCTCTCTAGAGAGAGAGAGAGAGAGAGAGAGAGAGAGTCTATGTTGCACAATTACTTGTGACAGAAAAAGAAGTGATCTTCACTATTGTTGAGAGGTTGTAAAATGTGATTCAAAAATAAAAGGGATCCTGGTATTTGTAGTTAGGTTTTATCCTGAGTTATAGCAGATGAATTCATAGCATTCTTTGGTATTTATTTCATCAATGGACCAATTTCCACATGATACAGGGCAATGTGCTTGATCGACTTCGGGATGCCAGTAGATAGAGAGGAAGATGGAGACATGTTACATAGTCCAGTCAAGAAGTTACAATGTAATTCTGTTAATGGGAGACTGAAGCGTAGGTTAAAAGACTGTCAAATAGAGGCTAAGCATAAAAGGAATTTTGAGTTTGTTGCTTTCAGAGATCCAGTTTTATTTATTGGACATCTATCTGAAAACTCTATCTTGATCATGGACAAGCCTTGGATGGATGTGGTTAAAACATTCGAGGCTCCCCCTGTTCACAGACATATATTTGGGACGTAAGCACGATATCGAAGTTTTTCCATACTTCGGTGGAGAAACAAGCAAGGCAATCAATCCAGTAGCTTTGGATCACAATTTTGTTTTCAAATTATGTGGTGGATGGCTTTGGAGGCATTGGGTGTTGGGATCCATGTATTGTAATGCTCAAATGATTTGTTGATCAGTAAAAGTAGCCATTTTTTAAATATGTACCTTTTCATATTTGTTCTAATACATGCCTTGATATGTATGTAGATATAGCCAATTTCCAATCCAAGTAGTTAATTTCAGACTTGTTATATAAGGTGATTTACATTACGTCTGAAGTGAAGACCCTTCCACTTAGAATAATAGAACATAAGTCTCTTTTCGAAAGAATTCCTGTTAGAATGAACTTGGAAATATTTATGATGATATATGCTTATTGCCTTAAGGTAATTTTCTAGCGGAAGACTGTCTATGTAGTCCTTTTCATTATCGTTTTTCAGGGGAGGACGAGAGCTGGAGGATACATCAATATTAGCGTATGGCCTAGGTATGTGTATCTCTGTGGCTCGAGGAAAGACACCGTAACTTAGGCTGTAGGCTTCTGTCCCTCTTGTCCTTATGTTGATCAGCCCATCAACGATTTTTATATTGTTTCGTGGTTCTGTAAAATGGAAGATTAAGGTGTTCGATCATTTACTTGGCTGAATAATGTTGCCTTTTGCATTACGAAAAATGGAACTCTATGAAAGCAAAAGCAAAAGGCAAGAAGGTTGTTGTCGATTGACAGGCACTTTCTAGGACCCTATAGTCCGAGATTCAATGAATTCGTGGGTTATCTAAGATCTCTTTGTAGCAGGAACCTAGGCAACTACCTAGTAGCGGCCTATTGATTTGCACTAGTTTCTGTCTCCTCCCCAATAATTGTATCCTAGTTTAAGGTAAAATTGCATGATCAAGTTATCATCTTAATAGTCGGCAACTATGTCCTTGTGCTGTCAAGTCATTTCCATGAAGTAGCACTACAAAAGAAGACGATTGACAGGACAGAGATGGAGGGTTTTATCTGAGTTCTTTTTCCAAATTATGGGTGCTCAATCTCAGAATGGGAAACCCTCCAAAAGATGATTTTCAAGTAACCCTCCAAAAAAACAAAAAAGTAAATCAATTAAAACCACCATGGATCACATTACAAGCAAAGTAGATATGATGAAAGGTGGGGTGCATCTTTTTGGTGGCCTCTTGATGCGATATGAGGCTTACCTTCTGTTTTTGTCTGGCTCGACTCTAGAAAAATGTACCCAATTTACCAAGCATACCTACTTCTGAACCTAGGCTGGCAAATAAGTGGAAAAAGGTAGGTCACTGGTGTGTGCTTACTAGTCATTTGGATCGCTCGGCGCATGTGTGCGCGTGTGTGTGTGTAGTTGAGTTAGGTACAAATTGTTGTTCATCAATGGTTAACACCGGTAAACCCTGCTCTTGGATGGACGATGTCTTTCTCTGCACCAAGTTTCTTGTTTCCTCTCTTCCTCTCCTATTCTATTCACCCTTTTACTCATGCTGATCGCATTCCTTTCTCGCCTTGTAAAATGAAAGGAGTGTTTGTGATTGTGATTCTAGTAGGAGATAGTTGAAAATGTTCACAAGATCTTCAGTCACTAATACGCACTAAAGTGATTAGTTGGACGCTGCAGGAATGATGCAGAGACAGAGTTTGAACAGCAGGCCTAGTACTTTCCTTATTTGATGTCTACTTGTCCCAAAAGAAGGAAAAACGGTAGGCGTTAAATACAGAGAAAATAATTAATAATATTTGTTTTTCAGGTTGTTTCCCTCTGCATTGACAGGAAGGCATAGAAAAACATGCACAACAGAAACAAAAAGAAGAATAAGGAATGAAATCCATTTAAGATATGCTGCCTTTTTCCCTTTACACATTGGTTCCGTCTCTCCAGACCAACTGGCGGTAGCAGAGATGGCAAAAGATGCTGCTAATCATTGCTCTCTGTCACTTCCAATTTCTTCCTTGAAAATTACCTGTCACATATTCTCCAAAATCTGAATTAATCCCATGAAACTCTTGTTACAATGTGCTCCAGGTTCATAAATTTCCATCACAATATCTAACCTGGTTCTTTGGAAGCGGATTTAGAGGATTGAAAGATTCCAAATTGTTTTTTAAATGGAGATTTTCCCTGAGAACAAAATGAAATGAAGTCGGACATTGTTGATTGCAACGTCTAATAGCATTCAGAAACTGGAAATTTCCTGGAGGAATACCTTGCAATGTGTTGCAGAGAAACCCTGCGAATATTCCGGGCTATGCTCTTCATTCTTGGTCACTTTCTGTTTAACAACATTAAGAACGTAAGACACTTCTCTCACAGTTGCGCATATGTATGCAACATTTATAGACATGAACAGGAAGACCATACTAATTTATTATCCTGAAACTTGCCTTATTCAATACAGGAGAACTAGCAGTGTCATCCAGGCACTGTTGCTGGTGACTTCTCACATGATCTTTGTTCAGCTTTTTGTTCTTTCTTTGCTTTGTCGACTTGTGGAAGCAGTATTCATCATCTTCACAATAATGAGGCGGACCAGAGGAGGCATCTGAAACCATTGACAAGTCCTCTTCTTCGTCCTCCAACTTTGCATGATCTCTACCGCCATTATATCCACCAATTCCCTGAAACTGGTTTTTGGAAATAGAAGATTGATCCAAATATGATGTCCAACCAGACTCACATCCACTACTGCTGCATTGAGAAGTTGACAGATCCATTCTGAATCCTCTCTGTCAAGGACAAACTCCAAACGGGATGACTTATATAGGCTCGTTGTTACCAACAGCAATAGGAAATAGAAAGAGAGAATTAATGAGTTGCTCTCAGCGTCACTCGATGTTCTCTCTCAATATAAGTAGAACAGATGGAGCAAGAGAGCTAAGAAAAAACCAAATTTATCAAATTCAAATCCTAGAGTAGTTTTGTCCTTAGCCCTATCCTTTCTCCTCTCTTATTTTATCTGTTTGTGAATCAATCAAGTCGCCAGTTGGCTTTGAGAGTGTACGTATGCGAGAGTGACAGAAGGGAAACAACAGCAGTCGTTAAAATTTCATGATAAGGGATTTATATATGCACTTGTGGTAATAACACTCGGGTTACAACACTAGTCACCCACAAGAAACTTTGCTTCGAGGGGCTAGCTTTCTTCACTTTTTTCTTTTAAATATTATCTTTTCCTTCTTGGCAAACCTAGGAGTTCTTAAAGTACTGCAATTAACGTACAGACAGTGGAACAGTAATTAATATATGCCTCATAGCTTATAGGATATGGAAAGGATGTTGAACTTGGTAGTAAATCCGTGGCAGATCATGGGGAATGGAAACTTTCGCATGTTCTTATATTATGGCAAGCAAAAAGGCCATGGGAGTTTAGACCTGTCTAATGAAATTAAAAACCTGAAGGGCTAATTATACAAAACATTCTGTGCAGTCCCTTGCATGTAATATCTATTCTTGTGCTTACAATTTATAATAATTAGGGTCCTAAGTCGTTAGCTAAAATAAGGTGAAGCACATTATGTTGGCCAAAAACAGTCTCTTGTATATTTCCTTTCCATTAATTGTGAAGCTTATTTCACTTTCACATTACTTTGAATTCCTATATGAAGCCAGATATTGGTGGATAATAATAGCACACTCACATCTGAAACATACACTTGACACAGACAAATTCGTTCAAGTCTCTGCCATATCAAAATCAGATAGTAATAGACAGTGAAACTTGCATTTGGCTATAACTGTGCATACAGTGATCTCAATAGTTTTATGTTAGCAGTTTCTTGCTGTCCTATCTCCATTTATCTTTCCTGAATTTTCATGGGAAAAGAAGTATAAGGCCATGCCTTCAACGATTGATAGTGATTCTTTATCCAGTTTGACAGAATTATTGATACCTGTCCATTCGATGAGTGCACAGAACAAAAGCTATAAATTTATCGTCCCCACGTACGCTCGTTTGCTTTAATAATCACTCTTATCACCAAAGTCTCTGTTGACCCTTTTGTTGTTCACTTCTATTAATTTAAGACAGCGGTCTTAGTCGGCGTCTAATACTTGCAAGACTCGTGTGCCTGAACTATGATTCCCACTTGGCTTGGCTTTATATTATTCTTAGTTTTGTAAGTACTTTGTTCTAACCATTTTCCAATGGTTAGCTTGCACGTAAAATCTGTACAACACATCACTGACTCAATGATGACTTTGTGTTAAGTTGGTGCTATCGCATGAAAGCTCACCAGCATTGAGCCACGTATATATAGTTAAACTAAATAAAAATATAGAATCTCGGTTAGTGACAAAAGAGCTTTCCCATTTTAAGGTAGAAAAGCCACCCTCGTACATCCAAGATAGCTGTTTATGGGGCCCTTTCAATAATGTTTGTGATCTTTTTATTGCGGGAATAGCTTCAGCTCTAGCGTTTGAATAATGCCAACCCCAGAGATTGTACAATTTCAGGCAACATATGCATATCTTTGGATTCGCAAACTGTCCTGTAATTAGCGGCAATTGTCCCATTGCAGACCCTTATTTTGTGAAAGCTGCCTGGACATTTTCTTCAGAATGCACTTAACCTGAACTGAAACACCAACACATGCTTAAGCTGGTTGTCAGGTACAGATGATTTGTTGTATACCGAGCTCTAACTACCATCACACTAACCATAAATGAATCTGTTTTGACGTGCAATTAGCATAGGAAGAAGCGACCAAAAATCTGCAGTGACCCTTTTAACTTTGAGGCCAGAAGCTGACGGCTGATATGATCTAAAAATGACCATGAAGTGTGATTTATTGTAAAGATCAATCATGGGGGCCAATTTAGGATCCTCTTCTGAATCATAAATGGTCCCAGACACTCATGTACACGCTAATGTTGCACATGCTCTTTGTTAGCTTGTGGCCCTTTGCCAGTCCACAGAATCCGTAATTCGTGTAAGAACACAGAGAATTGGTTTAATGTGATTTCTGGTTTTTCCATTTTGGTTTATGTTTTCAACTATTTCCTCTATATAATTGAGGGAAGGAAAAAGAAGCTCAATAATTCTTTACGTCAGTGGAGAATATGTAGCTGGAGTGACGTGAAGGATATGTAGCTGGAGTTCTGTTAGGAAGAAGCTAAAATCCATCAACCCACTTTCCATTTGACCTTCTCTTTCACCACTTCTCATCTTCTGTGAAATTTCATGTACTTTTCTTCCATTCAAGACCACCGAATTCTTAAAACCATTAATTGCCATTGGTTAGACAAGGGGTAGTTGATGGTTTTAGACCTAACTATCCGACCCCAACAGCCCTCCCCATGTAGCTTGCACTCATCAAATAGATTTGAAACGGCTAGAGTTATGGGCCTCTCATCAGCTGCTGGAGGTTTGTGAACATGGTCCCCAACAATGGAAAGGTCAAATCTTTGCCAGTTGCTACAGTGTGGCCATGGAAACACCACTGTCTTCTCTCACAAATCTAAACTCTTCCAAGAACACCAAAACTCCCTCCCCATTTGTTTCGAATGAGTAAAAAGAATAAATAAACAATTCTACACTTCCCTTCTCGTCCATGGCTAATGCAAACAAGTACTGCAGGGTCCTTATCAACATGAAATAATAGTCAAACCTTCTTTTGCAAAAGAAAACTCCACTCTATCTTAAGCAAGTCTTTGTCACATAATTTGGTCATCCCAGTTATTGTATAATGAAAACAACCTTTTGGATGAATTACCGTACTTCATGTCCACAAATTCCACCAGAAGTCTCCAAACTCTGCATGTCATAACCCAGCATATCACGTAAAATATAAAAATGGAATCCGAGGAGATCTTGCTATATCTTCAAAGTACGAGAGTATGGATCCTGAAGATCTAAAATTCAACATTATTTTGACAAGAATGTAAAGCTGTGTCTAAATGGATAAGAAGTTGAATTAACAGTACTCGACTGGTGCCAAATTATTGTTCCCAGAACATATAAACCTATCATGACATTGATAAACCCTTCAACTTTCACATCTTTTATACGTGACAATAATGCAAGTAATGTACAGAAAAATCAATTGAATGATTCTAACATGACAATTAAGTGTCTCTATTGCTTGCGCAGATTAATCGGTAGGTTTCTTCCAAACTGACATCCACGGATAGCGATAGCCCGCTTCTCTCTTTGTTTAACACTTGTTGTTGGCAACTATGATCTACAGCTACTATGTATCATAAGGTAACAAGTGTGTGGATCATCTTTCTTCTCTGATTCAGAATGAAAAGGTTAAAATTTGTAGTTGGAAACTTGGAAGCTCACCAGCTCAATTCTTTAATTTCTTGGTCCCATGCATGCGGCAGTGACTTAAGATTAGTCGGTGGGGCTAGGCCAGTCGGTCCAATGAGTAGCCTCGCAGCACATTTCAAGGAGTCCACTACATGAATTTTATTTTCATGTCTTCATATATAACTACCGCACTAATATTGTCTAAAATACAATGATTAAACACGTGAACAGCATATGAAGTTGAGGTATTTTACATTTATCACTTATAATAAAATATATTTGGTATAGTAAAATGTAAAGTTTGTTAGAGTATCTCATATTGCCTAGACATGAAGATGTTAAAAAGTTTATAAGTTGTAAGGGTTAACTATCCAAACAACTAGTTCTAGTTATTTGGACAATGGTTGGCCCAAGCCTAATTCTTGTTAGTGGACTCTACACTCTGCCCATATTAAAAATTCAACATGGCATCAAAGCAGGTTTGACTCGGATTATTAATTTCCCTGTTGTCCGTCTGGATGTTCATTCCCAACGGCCCGACCCGGTTTTCACTGTGTATATTTCAAGTGACAACTGGATGTCCAGCCCCAGTTGCACTTGAGAGGGAGTGTTAGAGTGTCTCATATTGCCTAGACATGAAGATGTTAAAAAGTTTATAAGTGATAAAGGTTAAC
>JANKYE010000009.1:4949031-4959387 GCA_032467995.1 Erythroxylum dillonii | reverse complement strand
AGATGTTTATGTAACTCATTCCTTCTACAAAAAATTTCCAAATCCGCTCGTGATTTTACATTGTCTTTTGTCCTCCCTTTAATGTTCATTATGGTATTAAACATATTGTCAAAAACAAATTTCGATATGCATGACGTATAAAATATGCCGTATCAAATTCGTCTTCCAATACGGCAAATCCCAGAAGATGCTTCGTTTTCTCCATCCGAAGTTTTTGCTTATGCTTGTATTAACTTCAGCAGCTTCAATTTCTGTAACTTTCAGCAACCCTAACTCATCAATCTCTAGCAATATATCTTCACCATCTTTGTTAGGCGCTGAAGTTTTCTTCACCGTCGTATTCTTAATGAACTTATGTTTATTGCGTCTGAATAGATGATCTGGTGGAAGAAATTTCCTGTGATTGTCAAACCAACAAACTTTGCCCCTATTGGGAAGATAAAAAGCATCAAAATCGTTTCCACAATAAGGACAGGCCAATTTCCCTACTGTGCTCCATCCAGATAACATGGAAAATGTTGGAAAATCAATAATGGTCCACATCAAAGCTGGCCTCAACACAAAATTCTGTTTCAGAGAGACATCATATGTTTGCACACCATATTTCCACAGATTCTGCAACTCATTTATCGATGGTTGTAAGAACACGCCGATTTCATGCTTCGGGTTCGTAGGCCCTGATACAATCACGGTCAAGAACATATATGCCTCTTTCATACACATCCACGACGACAAATTGTAAGGAGTCATTATGATTGGCCATGATGAATATTGCTGCCCGGATTGACCAAAAGGTTGGAATCCATTCGTTGATAACCCCAACCTAACATTTCGAGATTGAGCTGCAAAATCAAGATGGGTCTCATTGAAATGCTTCCATGCCTGTGCATGTGATGGATGACTCATTATTCCATCTTCTTGTTCGTGTTCCGAATGCCATCTCATATGACATGCAGTAACATTTGAAGCATACAGTCTTTGAAGTCTCGGAGTTAAAGGGAAATAATACATCCGCTTCTATGGAACTAATTTCTCCTTCATTGCACGCTTTTTAGGCCGATACCTAGATTGGCCACAAAATTTGCACTCTTCTAAGTCAACATCATCTCGCCAATACAACATACACCCCAATTTGCAACAGTCAATCTTCTCCACAGGCAAACCAAAGCCCCTAATCAGTTTCTTCATACTGTAAAAACTATCAACCATTGTATGATCACGAGGCATTGATTCATTGTACCGTTCAAAAATCTTATCAAAACTATGGTCCGAAATATGCCCTTCAGACTTAATGTTTAAGATTCGCGTAATCGAAGACAATTGGGTCATTGTGTCACAATTTGGCCATAACTCTTGGTTTGTTGAATGTAGTAATTCAAATAATTGTTTTGCTTGAGGGTTCGATTCTTCTTCAAGATTTCCCAAATTTTCGTGAAAGGCAGCATGTCTTGAATCATAAACCATTTGCCTGTATGGCATTCCAATGTCTTCAACATAATTTGTTCTAAATCCAAACCCCCCTTCAAACTCATTGACATTCACAAACGATTTTGCCTGATTACCCCTTAAATTGCTACAAATGCCAACTTCCCTATGCCTTGTCCACTCAAAATAATTTGGGCAGACCCTTTCCTCAGCAAATGCCCATAAACTTCTTCAATCGGAAGGAAACATTTGTGTTTGCACTTTTTACATGGACATCTGATCTTCGACCCATCCATAAATGCAGGTTGAGAGCAGGCATACTGAATAAAAGGCTTCAACTCCAGCAACAAATTCAGGATTAATGTCACCATCAGGTGTTGCTCGTCTATACATCCAAGATCTATCAACATAACTCATTTCTGCAAGGATGTTAATGTAAAACAATTAGTCCGTAGTTAGTGTCCAACGTGCTCGGCATTGCATATAGAACATGTAAGAAACTATATGTGACTTGAGTCTCATTGAAGTAGTGACTCATAAGCTCCTCCTATTTTTCCTCAATTAGCATCATGGTTTTTGCCATGATGGAAATTCCGTTAAATTATATGGGTTCAAATGTACTACACAAACTTATACTACAGATCTCACATACATGTTTTTGATCATATATGTAAGAGGTTTTTATCAATAAGTATTCATCCAAATATGAGTACTTATTATAATAAATTGATTTCCGTCATCGACATTTTTCACGAATTGCGTGAAGAATATATTGAAGGAAAGATTTCAGCCAAATCAACCTATAGGTTGCATTTGCCATGGACCGATATTCTGCCTCTGCAAATGATCGAGACGCTATGTGTTGTTTCTTGGTTTTCTAAGAGATGGGAGACCGACCAAGCATCACAAAGTAGCCAATCAATGATCATCTAGTTAACGAACAGCTTGCCCAGTCCAAATCACAATATGCATTCAACTACAAATCACCATCAGCTCTAAGGAGAATTCCCTGACTTGGATTTCCCTTCAAGAACCGCAAGACTCAAAGCGTAGCATCATAATGTGCTTGGAATGGAGCTTGCAAAAATTGAGCCAAAATGTGAACCGAATAACACAATTTTGGTCTTGTAATTGTTAGATAAACGAGGCACCCAACTAAGTGTCAGTATCTCTCAGGATCCGCTAGCTTGTCACCAACAGATTCAGCTAATCGATGGTTCTGCTCAAGTGGGGTTGCAGCAGGTTTTGCTCCTAGAAACCCACACTCAGCAAGTATGTCAAGTGCATATTTGTGTTGGTTCAGAAACAAACCAGTTGGTCCTCTTGCGATCTCTATACTTGAGCACCCCTAAGTCCTTCATGTGAAACATTTTACTCATATACTGCTTAAAGTCACAAATATCGTCACTAACATTTCCTGCAACAACTAGATCATCAACATAGATCAAGATTGCAAGGAAAACATTTCCCATATGACAAGTGAAGAGTGAGTAATCTGCCTTTGACCAAACAAACCCATATGCCTTAAAAGTCGTTGTCAATTTTGAAAACCACATACAGGGAGGTTGTTGCAGCCCATAGATTGATTTTTGAAGACGACAAACCTTTCCAGGCTGAGAGGAAGCAAAACTGGGTGGCAATCACATATACATCCCCTCATCCAGATCATTGTGCAAAAATTCATTATGCACGTCCATCTGATGTAATTCCCAGCCTTTGATAGTTGTAATGGCTAGAAATGTATGTATATTGAGCATTTTCGCAACTGGAACAAAGGTCTCAATATAATCTATCCCTTTCACTTATCGATTTCCAAGAGCAACCAATTGTGCCTTGTATAGTTCAACCCGTCCATCAACATGGTATTTGATACGATACACCCACTTATTACCTATTGTAGTTTTATTAGGCGACAGGTCCTACAAAGTCCATGTCCCATTTCTTTCAAGTGCATATATTTCAACTTGCAAGGCATCACACCAATTTTTATTCTTTACCACCTTACCAAAATGCTCTGGCTCTTTTTCTCTGGTAACTACAGCTAAAAATTTTCTGTGTGCTATAGAAAAGTTATCCCAATTTACAAAATGAACCATAGGATAAGGGGTACCTGAGGAGCCAACAGATGTGGGGTGAGTGAGAGATGGCAGTGTAGCATATGTAGTCTTGAAGTTGAGTAGGAGGTCACCTCACACGCTGTCCAGGTCAATTAAACCTGTGATACAGGTTCAGTATCAATTTATAAACTATTATCATTATTTTCTTCCTCTAAAACCACTGCTTCACCACTTCCTTGTTCCTTCTCAGAATCACTCCCCCATGCTACCAACTCACAACTCTCTCCCACACATTGAATATCATTATCACCATCATGCACATCAACTCTCCCCTTTGCACCTTCCTTGTCTAAACCAGCTACCTCTATATTTGGTTTATAAGCAAAAGGAAATTCATTTTCACAAAGCACCACATCCCTTGATACAATAAAATCTTCTGCTTTCATACCAAATGGATACCCAACAAATATTCACTTTTTGCTTCTAGTTTCGAACTTATCAAAAGTAGTTAACTTGTGTGAGATATAACACAAGCAACCAAAGACACGCATATATAAGTATAAAGATGCCTCTCCAAACAATAGTTCATAGTTTTATTTTGTAAAATTTGAGTAGATGTTTAGTTAATCAAATAAGCAGCAGTAAAAACACATTCACCCCAAAATTTGAGAGGTAAATGAACCTGAAATCTTAGAGCTCGCACCACATTGAGAATGAGACAGTGTATTCTTTCTACCCAACAATTTTGTTGAGGTGTACACACACAAGAGGTTTGATATAAGATCCCATTCTCTACGTTAAACTACTTGATGAATTCTGTCTTAAACTCAAGCCCATTATCGCTCCTCAAACACTTAACAGAATTTTTGAACTAGGTCCTCACCATCTTACAAAAGGATATTAGCATATAAAAAATTTCCTTCTTTTATGCCATCAAATACACCCAAACAGCTTGAGAAAAATCGTCAACTATTATTAAAAACTAATGAGCATCACAATGAGAAGCAACACATATAGATCCCAAATATCACAATGTATTAATTCAAATGATTCCATAGCTTTATTTAAACTGATATGAAACACATCTCTAGTTTGTTTAGCCCATAAACATATCTCACATACACTTTTTGAATTACAACTATCACTTCTAACACCAGGAAAAAGAGATGTTATCTGGGTTGAAGGGTGTCCCATACGTTGATGCCAAAACACATAATCTTCACCTCTACTTGTATGAGATGCTCGTGCTAATGCTACTGAATGATAGAAGTAGATTCCATCTCTCATCTCACCCACACCAATCAGTGTCCTTAAAGTGCGATTCTGCATAACACATAGCTCATCAGTAAATGTAATAAAGCAGTTACTATCTGTAATTAATTTACTAAGTTAAATTAGATGGCAATTCAAACAAGGCACGTATAACACTCTTTTGAGAACCACTCCTCCTTCTAGATGTACTGATCCTTCTTATTTAGCCATTGTTTGGTCTCCATTTAGAAGTATAACTGATGAAGGGGTCACTAGATAGACACTTTATAAGCAATCCAAATTTCTAGTCATATGATGAGATGCTCCACTATCAAGGAGCCATTTTGGTTCATGAGCATTACCATGTAACTTTTCATTTATACCACTTGAGTTAGACATGCTCGAGTTTGCTAAAACAACCATAATCTATTTCACTTGAGCATCAGTCAATCTTGGTATTTACAGTTGTGAATTGTGAATTGCCTGCATTGGAGTTCTGAGATGCAACATTGTTTCCTTGCACAGCATTGGCTGATGCACGACCTTAACCCTTGCTTCTTCCATCGCCACATCCGCCACATCCTCCACAACCCCAACCTTCTGGGTACCCAATTATTTCAAATCAACGAAAAACTTCATGTCCTGTTTTACCACAGTGTGTGTACACCATTTGCTCACCAATTCCTCCTTTTGTTGATTGGATTATATTTTGTTGAGATGCATAGCGAATCCCATAGCTTCACTTCTCTCGTCACGACCTTGCATAACTGATCTGTGTCTCTCCTCCTGTACCACCATTGAGTAAACTTTACTCAAGTTTGGCAACAGATCCATACTCAGGATATTGGTTCTCATTGTATCAAAATTGAGTCATCAAGACTTATAAAGAACTGATGAATCTTTTCTTCTTCTCTTTCTTTGAAGAGTTCGAAAATCACGTTGCACGTGTAACCACAGCATTAACACACTGGCATACAGGTGTAGCTACTCTGCTCTTCCCATATGCCCTTGAGATGTGTGTAATAGGTCACAATTGACTGCCCTTATTGCTTCGCTCCAGTTATATTTGCTTTTAATTGATGAATATGTGGTGCATTACCAACAGAAAAATGATCTCTTAAATCATCCCAAAGTTCTTTTTTTGTCTCAATGTGAGCCACACTTGGTTGAAGTACATGATCAGTCGAATTAAAGAACTAAGAAACCATCATGGAATTACAAAATTCCTACAAACTTGCCTCAAGTTCTCCTGATTTCGGCATGGTAACAGTACCATCAACAAATCCTAGTTTATTCTTAGCATGCAAGGCATTTTTCATGTCCTTTACCCAAATTTCATAGTTTTTCCCTTTCAAGAAACATGAGCTAATCATCATACCTGGGTTATTTGATGAATTCAGTAAAAAAGGAGAGGTACTGTCAATGAATTTTTTGATAGATTGATCAATTGCGGACTTCTTAGTCTTGTTTTCCATCTCAGCAAACCAATCAAAAATAAGCTTTTAATACACCTCTTTGGATCTTTAATTATGTGAATTATCACCACATGTCTTGGAGCTCATGTAGAGAACGTAAATTAAATTTTGATGCAGCACCGGAGCGATAGCGACTATAATACCATGAACAAATTTGAGGAAAAACTTTATTTCTGTTTTTCATGATTACAAAACTATAAACCTCTCCTTTATATATACATCTTTAGCCTAAATTACTTTCCTAACAATACACATACTATATTCCTAAGATACTCCAATGATTCACTATAAATATGCTTCCTAAAGTTGTCTTATAAAGACTTATCACACTTGATCTTTTGGTAATATTATAAAGTAGAAAACCTTAATGTTAGTTCTTAAGAATTAGACAATAGTTATAAGAGTATATTTATAAAAATTATTTAAGGTCTCATATAATGTAACTTGAGATTTTATAACTTACACTAATCCCTTTTTATAGTCAGTTGTACACATATAGTAGGAGTTATGTATTATGATATTAATTCTTTTTCATATAGGGCGGATGTCATTTATCCATGAAATATTATATAAATATTAGTTCAAACATACTTAATATTATATAAATATTAGTTCAAATATATGTAATATAAATATAGTTAAAATTTTCATAACTCACATCTGACACTTAAGATAGATATAATGATTATTTAATCATTCCAAATTATTTTCCTTTTTATTATTTAAATTGACAATTTTTTGTTTAAGTTACAACTCTTAATTATCACTTAGATAACAAACTCTAAACTTGTTTTTATCTCTATTTATTACAAATTTTGGAAGCAATTGTGCCAATCTCTTATCCATTTGACATACTTTAATTCACATTCTATATATTACAAACTGAGGAAACATACCTTAGAATCAAGTGTTATATAATTCTCATCACATAATTAACAATATTAACATATATTAGGTATTTAAACATGACAATACAATAAATGAACATTCATTTAAAAATAATTATCAATAATATATCAATATCTACATAATTCTAGCCATATATATATATTGACTTTGTAATTAGGTTTGTTATCACATCATATGAAGAAATATACTTCATGTTCACTTCATCTTACGCAACTATCTTTCATGTAATTATACTTAGTATCTACATATTTGACTTTGTAATAAAATTTGAGAACTTTCATATAAGTGATTGCTACTTGACTATTATCATTGATTAATATTATATTAGTTTTTATTTTTAATTAAAATAAGAAATGTCTAAGTCATACAATTTTATTGTACTGTAATTAAAAACATTATGAATTCTACTTTAATTATTGACAAAGTAACAAGTGATTTTTTTCTTAGCTTTCCATAATATTTGCACCAGTATTAAGTAAGAAAACAAATTTATAGGTAGATTCTCTCTAAAAAAATCTCATTTATACAAGGTTAATTCATATAACCTTGTATATATAGGTTGTTGGCTTAATAATATAAATCAATAATACCTTTTAAATACATTAGTATTCTCTTTATTGATTTTTGATGTGTTTAACTAAAATTTGACTAATATTTGCTGATCATTTTAGTAATTTAACACATATCTAGTATTATTTACATCTTTATATACTTGAGGCTTCTAATTTACTAAAATAAGAAACTTTCTTCATTTTTCCCTTTTCTATAATGATATTGGAAAAACTTTTGACTAGAAATAGGATTATCAATTGGATTACAATATTGCATACGAAATTGTTTAAGAATTTGCTATGAGTATATGTCATTTGTAAAAAAGATAATAATCTCTTTAAACGATCTTTTAAAATCTCTACTCCAAGATATAGGTTCATTTGTGTTTTTTTTGAATTTGGATAATAACCAATTTTTAATTTACTTAACAAACTCACATTATTATAAGCAATCAAAATATCATTTATATAAAAAGATAAAATTGCAAATTTATTTTTGGATCTTTTATTGTCCACATAATAGTCTTCATTGATCATGTAAAAATTATATAAAATGATTACAAAAATGTAGGAATGTGAATTTTGTCTTGGCCCACTCATCTCGACACGATTTTGGCCCAAATTGATATAGCCACGGGCGAGCCACACGCCAAAATTGTTAGGCCTGACCGAGTCGTCGGGTCACCTAGCCCGGGGCTAAACCGTAACGTCAAAAACGACACTGTTTTTAAAATTATATATATATATAAGGTGGGTCGGGTTGGCCTGGCTCGCCCGTGACCCATACGACCATGAACCGGACCATAGATCTCTCGTGGTTGGGCTAGGCCAAGGGCCTTTGACATCCCTACACAAATGAATGTGTTCTAGGCCATAAATTGATTTTAATAATTAACACTTCTTGTTTTTGGCATGCTCTAATGAAGCATATATGTTTTTCAATATATATATATATATTAAAAATCAATCTTAACATGTATTTGATGTATTTAAGTTTTAAGATGATTACTATTGTCAAAATAATCTTATTGAAACAAACCTAATAAATGATGAAAATGTCTCTTTATAAACAATTCCTTTATATATATATATATCATATATATATATGATTTAGCTATAACATGTGTCTGGTATGTTTCGATATTATTATCAACCTTCTAATTTATTTTGAGAACCCTCTTGTTCTCAGTAATTTTTCATTTGTTAGATCAACCAAAACCTATATTTGATTTGAGTTCAATCAAGTCATTTTTTCCTTCATTGCTTTCTTATATTCTTCTTTAGTATAATCATTAAGAGCATCATTTTCATTTCCTAACTCACCCTCTTCTTGTAGGATAATCATACAAATTACTCCTTCCATTTAAAAATAAAACTAGGGAATCAGTATATTATGATTTCTACATAAATGAGATTCATGAGATACAGATTCATTAATGTCTTGATTACTCCTCTTCGGATAAGATATAATAGGTAAACTCTCATCAGTTTGGAATCTAAATTGATCTTGAGTTAATTCTTCATTTTTAAGATTAGTTCCACTCGGATAGTCCTTCATCTTAATTCCATGTAACATAATCAATTTGATCAAAAGACTTGTATAAAAACATATATTTTCCTATTTTACCCTCCTTTGGAAATTTATTTTCTAAAAATGTGACATCTTATGATTCAAATTCAATTATTCCTTCATTATCTTGTTCACCTATACACGTATATCCTTTTACGTGTTCAAAGTATTTAATAAAGATAAATTTCTTTCCTCTTAGGCTTAGTTTTCTATATTTGTAAGAGATATCATAAACATAGATACCACACACCTTTAGTTTTATGCTTGTCATATTTGGTTTTCTATATGTTTATATCTCTTACAAAATATTTGTAACTGATTTTACAGGAACATAATAATTAAATATATGAGTGGTTATGAGTAATACATCACCTCAGTAGTTGATAGGTAAATTTGTTTATGTCATCATAGCCCTAATCATTTTTATAAGCATTGTATTTCATCTTTTCATAATATTATTTTATTGTAGAATTTAAAGAATAGTCAATTATCTTTCTATTCCTTTTTTATCACATAACTTCTTGAAATTATCATATAAGCATCCTTGATCAATTTTTAATAATTTTGTTTTACTTCTAATTAAATCTCCACTAAATTCATATATTGTATGAAACATTCTAATACTTCTGATTTATATGAAATCAAATAGACGTGACCCGAGTTCAGTTATCTATAATAGTGATGAAATATATATTCTTATGTGTTATCCTCGCATTCATTAGACAATAAATGTTTTAAATGAATTAATTGTAATCAATAATGTAAAAATCTGAGTAGACCTTTCAGTTTGATTGCATTTGGCACGAACTGAGCTGGTTTCCTATTTGGTTTTAACTTTTAACTGTTGGGAATGAAAACCAACTGGTTAAATAATAAACTGGCCAGTTTTCTCTAAATCATTAACTGAATGCATCTTCTTCGACGCCCAAACACCAAATCAGTAGAGAAAGATGAGAGCTTTGTGTGATTGTGTAGCACTCCCTTATCTCAGGGTATGCACCGGGACGCCCGAAGGTCATTCAGGTATGTTGGACCTCGAAGTTTTCTTGAAATTTTGAAGTGTAAATTGACATTAAATGAGGAATTGTGGTGAATCATTCATGTGCAAAGAAAAAGAA
>JANKYE010000009.1:4837521-4847879 GCA_032467995.1 Erythroxylum dillonii | reverse complement strand
CATTTGTCTCATCTATAAGCTGCCACATGTCACCTTGTAATTGGTCCATTATTTTAATATTTTTAATATAAAAATACTCCAAAATTTTCAAAAAACTTCCTAAAAATTCCGAAATATTACTAATAGTCTCCAAATAAAATTTCCAGCTAGAATAATTCACCAAAAATTTCAAAATATCCACAATGTACTAAATTTGTTTTGAAAATTTCTAAAATTTACCAAAAATTTCGAAATAATAATAACACTCTCCAAATAAATTTTTAACACAAATAATTCACAATTCTTATTTTTAACGGCATTTATAAATCAATTATACCCGAAAAATGTCATGAATGTATGTACAATTATTGTATGTGTCCAAAATACTTACGCACAAATAAGCAAATATTCACATATGCAAAGCATAAAATGTACTGAATTTCTTTAATATCCTAACCCCTAATATGGGGTGTTACATTTACTTAGAACAACAAGCAAGTTAGAGAATGGTTTTTAATGTGAAAGTTAGATAGGTATTGTGAATGGGAAGTGGATAGAGCAATTCCCCCTAAGTAATGCCACTTTTGAAGAACCAAATGTTTCAGACCACGATCCAACAGTTGTGGAGTTAGCTATAGGCAGGTGGAGGCTAAACGCTCCATTCAGAATATTCAATCATCTGATGGAACACACAGAATTCAGGGGAATTTTAAGCAAGGGGATGAAGGTGGAGGTTAATGGATTGAAGGGTTACATTCCTAGCAGTAGGTTGAAAAGGTTGAAGGAGAAATTGAAACAATTAAGTAGGGGCTCTTTGAAACCAGAATAAATAGAGAAAGACAAAGTGATGGACAAGCTGAAAGAGTGCCAGAAAAGAATTCTAGCAAATCCAGAGGATACACATCTTAGGAAGGAGCAAGCTCGCCTAGTGTCTAGTTATAATCAAGTCTTGATCAATATTAATATGCTGCAAAGACAAAAATTGAGAATTTTATGGTTAAAGGAGGGGGAACATTGTACAAAGTACTACATATGTGCTATTTCAACACGAAGAAATGAGAACACCATCAAAGAGCTGGTGGACCATATTGGTAGGAAGTATGAGGATTAAGAGAGTAAACAACATTTTGTCTTTGACTACTTTAGTAAACAATATGGAGTTAATACACAAGTAAAGGAGATACCAAGAAAGATAGTTGCAAACTTGAAGAAGGTGAATGAAGAGAACAAGAGGCTACTTGTTAAGGAAGTCACAAGGCACAAAATTCAGGAGGTAGTTTTTACAATGAAACCTGATAAATGCCCAGGATCAGATGGGTACAATGGCATATTTTTCTCAAAAATATTGGGACATAGTAGGGGAAGAAGTTGTTGGAGCAGTGATAGAGTTTTTCCAAAAGAAAACCTTTCTAAATGAGTGGAATAAGACATATGTATGTCTAGTCCCTAATCAAAGCAATGCAACAAAGCTAGATCAGTATAGACCTATTGCCTGCTCCAAACTTTTGTACAAAATCATTACAAAAATTCTGGCAAATAGATTGAGAACTAGCTTGGAGAAAATGATCGGCCCTAAGCAGAATTCCTTCCTGAAGGGGAGATCAATGAGTACTAATATACTCCTATACCAAGAATTGATGGAGGGATATCATTCCAAAAGGAAGATAAGAAATTGTACCATCAAGATGGATATAGCCAAGGCTTATGATTCAGTTAATTGGGAGTTTCTATTCAATATCATAAAAGTTGCAGACTTCCCTGAATTGCTTAGAGAGTGGGTGGAGATATGTATCACTACTGCCACTATGGCCATTTTAGTGAATGGGGAATCCACCAAACTGGTAAAAGCTAGGAGAGGACTCAGGCAAGGGATCCTCTATCCCCTTACCTGTTTGTCATTTGCATGAATGCCTTGACCACTCACCTTGTAAGGATGATCTTAACACATATAGAATTCCAACGCCACTACAGATGCAAAGGTATGAAACTAACTCACCTTGCTTTTGCAGATGACCTACTGTTGTTTAGCAAGGCTGAGCGAAACTCCATTAATTTATTATTGAAATCTATGGAGGAGTTTCAAGACATGTTAAGGCAATTGAGTAACCCAATAAAGAGCACCTACTATCTTTTTAGTAACTCCAACATGGTGGAAATGCACAAAGCAAGAGAAATGGGGTTGAGACAAGGAACATTACCTTTCAAGTACCTAGGAGTCCCAATATCACAAAGAAGATGTGTAGCTGATTGCAAACCATTGGTGGAGTCTATATATGGGAAAATCAACCAATGGAGCACAAGATTCCTTAGTTATGGAGGTAGGCTCCAACTTATATAGTCAATCCTCTGTAATATTATGAACTACTAGCTAAGTCATATTTCAATACCTAAGAGCATACTCAAGGAGATAGATAGAAAATTTTAGGAGTTCTTTTGGAATGGATCGGACCAAGGCAGAAACAAAGCCAAAATAAGTTAGAGTAAAATATGTAGACCGAAGGAGCTGGAGGCTTAGGATTATATTCTACAAGGAAGATTAATAGAGCTTATCTAGTAAAGAACCTATGGTGGTTGTGTAGCAAAAAGGAGGACCTTTGTGTGAAATGGATATATAACGTATTCATTAAAAATGATAGCTTATGGACTTTGAAGTATAAACAGGGCATATCTGGAACTCTAAGGAACATTTTGGGCGTAAAGGAGTGGTTGGAGAGACTGATGTTCCACAAAATTAAAGATGGTAATAGTACCTACTTTTGGTTTGACAATTGGCAGTGTAAAGAGCCTTTGTACAAAGTGATTCTATCTGAAACTTGTAGTCCCCTCAGTTACCCAGATAAGCAGGTTGATTAACAACAATCAATGGAATTGACCATATCAAAATTGTAAGGGAGTAGAGATTATATTGACTCAAACACTAAGATGCAATTAGACGAAACAGGATGAAGTGTTGTGGATAGTTGCCAAACTAGGAAAGTTCAATACCAAAGCTTGTAAACTCCTTTTCTAGAAAAAAATACAACCAAGAGTACATTGGATGAAATTAGTGTGGGAAATGGACATAAGACCGGCATACTCCTTTATAATATGGATAGGAATAAATGTTGGATTACTTACGAAGGATAAAATCAAGTTTCTATTAACTCATTGATACGTGAGCTTTGTAACGTAGAGTTGGAAAATCTAGAACATATTTTGATTAATTGCAGGTATACAAAAAAGATATGGAGTTGGTTGCATGCATGGTTGAATATTAATCGACCAACAGATACATTGAAGGAAACAATTAACTGGTTGGTGAAAATTAAGATGGAAAGTTATGTGGATTACAAAGTACTTAAGATTAGATGGGCCTCTATGACTTACCATATATGGAAAGAATGTAATTGCCAAGTTTTTGGATAACAAAGCAAAAGTGAAGAGCTGTTATTTCAAAAGATTACCCTATATATTCGTCTAATCTTGTTAGCTAGAGGTATAACTGATAATCTTACAACAATTATGAAGCGGAGATGGGCACTAGACTACATCTCATAAAATGATATTGGAAATCAATAACATTTCTTTTGTAACAAATCTTTTGTATTATACTAGCACTTTTGGGGTGCTATAGTTTGTATATAATATCTTTTTAATGGTAACCTTTACTTTTCGAAAGAATTATATTACTAAAACTACAACCAATTGGTTGGTTATAAGGCATAAATCAACACATTTATTTAGTATTAACCTCATAAACTAGCCCCATCATTTAAAACTTATGCAATTAAGAGATGTTCTGCACTTGACTAATCAATAATGGGGCAATATGAAGTGATATTATAATTGGATAGTTATCTCAACGACAAAATCTGCCTATGTAATAATGAACCAAATAATTTGAGACAAAATGGACTATTTCAATCTTAATATTTAAACAAAAAGTTAAACTAGATTTAATATTTAGTAGTATTTAAAAAAATTATTTTTTAAAAAAGATAAAGAAATTTGTATTATCTTAAGCTAAGCTTAACAAAAGAATACATTATGTTGGCATACATCAAAATTGCAACTCCAAAACAGAAAGAGTAAAGCGAAGTTCTAGAACTCTATGATTCCTGGTAATTTGAATGTGAACCCTATATCACATATTTCAGAATTAATTTCTTCATGTATGGACTAAGCTTAATCTAATTTTCTTTAGCTAGGAAGAGTTCTTTAATCCATTAGATTGTTGTGTGCACTAGCTTCCGTGTTTCCACCATATTTCCTGTATGTAACCTAGTGTTTTGTTCTCTCCAAATTGTGTAAACGGCACATCACAAAGAAATTTGAATAGCTACTCCATCTGACTTCATTAATGTCATCATGTTGGCAGTCCAATGTATGATATTCCCCCATTCCCCTTGAGCGCAATGCACCTGCATTCTATTTAGGACAGTATTCCAAACTGGAATGAAACTCTACATTGAAAAACAGGTGATCTAGATATTTATTATCAACACCACACAAGACGCATCTATTTTCCATGTTGGTTGAGTTACCAAACCATCTATCTTTAGTATTAAGCCCATTCTTCATTGAGAGCCAGCTTATGAAAGCTGCTTAGGAGATAATGGGTTCTTCCAAATAAGGTCAAACCAAAGGAACTTTGGGTGGTTTCTCATTTAGGTTCTATCAAATTTGGATATATAAATATTTTTATTATTTTATATCAGTACCATACTATCAGATAGACATCCCAACTGCAATATGGGTTCATGAATCTTGCCTATGTTTCCTAATAGTTTATAAGTTATTCCAACCCCTAAATCACATATTCACTCTCATCTTTGACTATTACCCATATTTGTCTTCATATCTTTATCTTTATTTGCCTTCATCTATGTTGGTTGATTTTTTTCATGCCATTTCAACTTATGTACCCTTTTTCATTTTTTCCTTGTGGAGGGTTATTTACAGGTAAGGAGGTACATATGGCATTTCCATTATCATTCTTACATTATTTATACAAGTGGTCTCAAATTTCCTTATCGATTTTCATTCTTCTTTATTTTTTACTATAGTTTCTTATTTTATTGTGTTTATCTAGGTTTGGAAACCAACCTCGAACCCATCCCGAAGCCCAACTGGGCTCTAGTCTGGGCTTAAAGCTTCAGGGCCAAGCCTTAGCCAGATTGGGTTTAATTAAATATAATTTTATTTTTAAAAATTGAAAATGAAATCATTTTTATAATTTAAAAATTATGGGTTTTGGGTCAAGTTAGGAGGGGAGTTTTTTCCCAAGTACATGTTTATCCTTATCGTGACCCACATATTATTGACCTCCAAAATATCAATTCATTGAATTTAACAAAAATGAAACAATAAAGGATGACTGTAGGCATGTGGGAGCTCTGATGTTAAAGAGAAGCACATATATGTTCATGATAAGTTAGGATAACTATTTCATATGATGATTTAGTTGTTTGTGATATAAAAAACAATTAATTCTTAGCTATAGGAAAGTAGATGACTATGAAATCAAATTCTACTTTTGAACATAATGATAAAAACATTTATGTTATAGACCTATGTAAGAACCAAAAGGAAATAGTTAGAATTACTCATGTGTTTCGTCTTCCATCAGCATCCTTTACAAGGTCTTAGATTGTTCTCTTTATATTTCCTTTATGGAATATATATTTTTTAGACTTTAACCACTTAGACGTATTAGCTTTACCATGTGTTGAATATATAATATAGGGGCCAAGACTACGGAGTGTTTTAAATAGAAAGTTTCTACATGAAACCCTAGGATAATATGGTTCTCATAATCTTGGAAATATTTGATTTAGTTAGTGACTATATATTATAAATAGTTAACTTAGTTTCCTAATATTTTGACCCAAAAAAAACTTAGTTTCCTAATATAATTTAGAAGAAGAAAGTACTAAACAATTGCTTAAGCCAAACTAGATTTTAAAATGAGCTTTTTTGAGTCTACTACATATAACTTATATCCCAACTTAAACTTGATCACAAAGTTGATATTATATATTACATTTAGCCTAAAATACAAACTAGCAACTTTATAATGGGCTAAAATCATTTCTTTATCTTTTAGCTTTGGAAGTGTCACATAGCTTTTTAGTATTTTAGCTATTTTTTTAAGCTCTCATTTACCAAGTAATATCCATTAAGCAACATTCACCATTATCATATAGTATGGCCTTTATGACTCCTTTATCAATGATCCATAATAAAAAAAAACATATAAGTTGTATAATGGATGTTTATGCCATGTTGCAGTTTTTTATAATATATTTTTTAACAATGTATATTATCTTTGTTTTAGATTTATGTTTTTTTTATCTTACTATAATTTTCATATGCATATATTGCTTGGGTACTTATCATTTTTAGGGTTGTAATATCTCAGTATTTAGATTTGAGATATTTTATGGTGGACACTTTATACGGATCCTATGATGAGTTATAAGGGATCAGAAGGTTATGGTGGACACTTTATGTCAAATCTTAAGATGAGTTATAAGGGAGGGTCATTAAGTTTTTTAAAATAAGTTATCGACCAATTTATGAAATGGGGAAGGATCTTGCGTACCAATAAGTTAGCAAAGCCTATTATAAAGTTCTTGTTTTTAGATCTAATGAGTCTTTAAGATGCACTAAATTAAATTTTAGTTGCATTAAATTAACTTAATTGTTAAAATTATATGGGATAATTGATGTATATGCCACGCATAAGCTAGAGACTTCGATTTTTGTTCCAAAAGTTTTGGCTATTACTGAAGATGATGTTAAGCTTGATAATAATGTTATGCTTAATGAAAGAAAATGCACAAAGTATTTTTTAAGATGCATATTTTGAAGATAATGATAATCATGAAGAAGAAAATAATGTTGAAGATAATGATAACAATGAAAAAAATTCAATTGACATTATTAGTTCATATGTTGAAGATCACAATGAAGCTGTAGGAGGGAAAAAGACATTTAATGTGTTACTTCCAAATGATCGCAATAGATGCTTCCTTAATAGTCAGGAGTACCCTAATGATGGTAATCATTACAATGGATATTGTGTATGGAATTTGTCGATTCCAAAGAATTAAAAAGACCTTATTGATTATTTGGTAGTAAAAAATTTAATGTCAAATGAAAATAAAGTGAGCCTAAGTGAATTAGAGTATGATGCATTAAAGGAGGTAAGTGGGAGTTATATACATCATACGACAATGATGATAGGTGTTTCAAAATCAAAAGGGATCTAAACATACATATTTTAGAATTAATAAGCCCAAAATGGTATTGGTCAGGTTCTTGAATAGACAGCTAAAAGAAAGAATTCTTGAAAAGCCTAGCTTAGCTATGACTAAAATGATTGAAGAATGTAAGGAAAAGTTGAATATATTCATATATTCAAGTATGTATAGGGTTACTAAGAGGAAGTTAAGGAAAGAGAGCACATTATATTATACTAGTAAATATTCTAAGCTTCAATTATATCCATGAGTTGAAAGTTACAAAATCTTGGCTCTATCTTGGAATGACAACTTTTAAGGAATCAAAAAACCTCATTGACGTAATTTAAAAAGTTATACATTTGTTTTACATTTATAAAAGCATGATAAAGACACTTAAGGCCAATAATTGAGATGGATTATTTTTTTAAGATAGAGTTTCAATGGCAATTAATTAGTGAAGTTAGAAGGGATGGAGACGGAGAAATGTATCCTATAATGTGTGGCTATTGAAGAAATGGAAAATATTGAATCGTGAAGTTGTTTCATGAAACTCTTATCAATTAACTTAAAATTAGAATATGGAGATGGAGTCACAAAGATAAATGATATCCAAAAGATAAATGCAAATTTTATTATTTTCATTTTGATATAATATTACCTTATGTTACTTAATTCTAGACTTCTGTTGATTGACTTATCTATTTAGGGATTTATAAGAACTATTAAGGTCACACTGCCAAATGCATATCCCAGAATACGTGATAGATATATTTATCATAATTGACATGGACATTAAATTGAATAAAAATTTAAGAAGATAATTAAGGGCATGTTTGTAGCCAATATACGTTGAAGAATTTAATATAAAATTAAATAGAATGGGCAAAATTAAACTTGGGTGTGCTTTTGCTTTGCTTAAATACCTAAAGGAGACTTGGACTAGGTTATACTAGTCATTTGGACTAGGTCATACTAGTCATTTGAGTCAAAGTGTCTAGTGCTTATAATAATATAAGTGAAACTTTCAACAAATTAATCATACTAACTAGGGACAAAGATTAGTATGATAGGAACTATAGGGACCATAATTGTAAAGAAATGTGTAAAAAGAGGGTCTACATATGTGGATGGAATTCAAATATTGCACGTGTAGTTATCAATGCGACAGAAGATGGTGTGGAATGGAAATGAAGCATACGAAGTTAGTAAAAGGGATGACAAACATGTCAACAAATTAAAAAGAGACCATTAGTGTAGCTATAAAGCATGAGACCTACATAGTTATACATGAAAACATGTTATTAGTGTTATTGATCATTCCAAACAAAAACGTAGGACATTTTTCAATGATTACTAGAAGAAGAGATTTTTTCTAAGTGTGTATGATTACAAGCAGATACATCTACTAGCCAAGAGAGTGATATTAAAAAGGTCAACAAACGTAAAAAGAGACAAAATGAACCAAAAAAAGTATTAAGAGAAAATAAGATATTATAAAAGGGTTATGTTTAGAAATATTGGAAATGTGGAGCTTTAGGACATAATACTAAAAGGTTCAAAGTAACAAAGTCTAACAAATAGTCCATCAACGAAAATAACTTATAGTTTAGATATAATTTTAATTTAGATTCTGGTAAAGGTGCCTAGGAGCAGCAGTAGGAACACATACAATTCCAATTTTAATTTGATATGGTGTTAATAAGATGCAAATTATTTTTAAGCCTTAACTTCAATAACTTATACTAGAGAGTAACATCAATTAAGGGGCCAATAACTGGACAAGTAATAGTATGACCAACAATAATAGAGACAGTCACAAGTAAGAATATATTGCTTTCTTTCACAAAAATGTGACTATATGAACTATGTTGCTTAAATTGATAGTAAACAAATCATGATCAGTAAACCAGCACTCATATCAAACTATTAGCTAATCAGGAATGTATACCTAGTCAATAAAGTAGAATATATGAGTTTAATATGTACTTACTTATATTCATTGTCTATAATGAACATATATACATATTAGTTAACCATTGTTACATTCAGAGGTTGCTAGTTCTACACATACATAAGAAAGAAAATATAGACATGTTTTGATCTAAGATCTTTCAAATTGTATTTTGAACCAAAAGGTATTCAATTCAACCACTAATCTAGCATCACTTCAAGATAATTACAAGCTACAAAGGTGAGAAATAATTAGGACACTCAACAACAAAGGAGATAGCATCACTTGTGAGACCAATAGGCAACAATTTGAGAAAGGATACATCTCGATGATATTGTTACTAGTATTTATGAATATCTTTATGTAATGTATATGATTTGACTATATTATTTTGTAAATTACGTGAAGAAACATATGTTGTATTGTGTCAGTAAAGATGATGTTTCTCCATAACTTATGCATCATTGAGGTTTAAAACATGTTGTACAATTCCAAATGATGTCAATATGGCCATGACAGTCCATTTTGAATTTAACATCAATTTTCCTTTGCTTATATTTCCTCTTTATCAATAGAAATGAAACACACGTTGTATGTTATGCTTATTGGAGCATACTCATTTGAAGACTAAGATATTCTCTACTATGTGTCTCATATGATTATATTATTCTATAGAGAATAATAGTCATTCAATACAAGAAAATGGAGTGAAAAAATGTCCAAACTAAAACGACTAACATCATATTTCACTTCTCATTCAATAATCCTTCACAACTACATTCGCACTAGTCAATTTTATAATAAGTAAAACAGTTTAGGTCTATTTTCTAACAACATATAACATAATAAATTAAACAGAAATTATAATAAATCCTACTATCATATTGAATAACATCAACCTTAATTCTTCCTTCTTTCTAAATAACAACCCACTTTCTTCCTTCATATTTTTTAGCTACTCATGTATTTCGTTAGTTTCGCTATATTTCTCCTTATTTTATCCTCATTTAATATGGATATTTCTTTACTTAACTTTTGAATAATATAAACATCCTTCTTAGGCAATTGTGCAACATATCAATGGAAAAAATCATAATTACTAACATACAAGAAGTACAACATTAAGCATATGGATATGACATTTTCAACCAACAATTGTAATTGAATTTTAAATTAATTATGCATCAAAGGCTTTTTGTGAA
>JANKYE010000009.1:4803002-4813920 GCA_032467995.1 Erythroxylum dillonii | reverse complement strand
CAAATGCATTTCCCATCTCTCATGAAACACCCATATTTCCTATTTTATCCTTCCCACTGGTACCGGGATATTACAATTTGGCCGTGGAAATTTTGAATCACTCGGAAATGATTTGTGATAATCGAATTTTAGCTGACCAGGAGGTGTGACCCGAGGGGGAGCTTCATTTACTGGCAAGGGTTGATGATCCTGGGGACGCGGCCAGCCTGCAAACCGGCATAGCCGTCCTCCCACCATCCGAACCTCCTAATTTGGTGGTACCTTCTGATGGGCAGCCGGATCCCTCGGCACCGACCAGGGACATGGAATTGATCCTGCCAGACCAGCCCGCGGACGTTTGGAAGGTGCAAGACGATTACATCGAGGTAGCCCCGATGCAGGGTAACGATTTCTGATTCCCATTTTTATGTCGATTTTGATATGAAATTGTCAAGGGGCAGGAGGGTTGGAGCTCCAGACCCTTCTACGTAATTACATCCGTAATTACAAACTGGGTATCCTAACCTCACTGGAACCTCGGATTAATGGCTCTCGGGCAGAGAAAGTAATTATTTCCTTGGGTTTTGACTTTTCTTTTCGAGTTGAAGCCAAAGGTTTCTCTAGAGAGATTTGGCATCTCTGGCAAACTGTGTTTGACCTTTCTATTGTCATCGCACACCGTCAATTCCTGCATGCTTCTGTCACCTATGATCACCACCATTTTTACCTCACTGTGGTGTATACTAGCCCGCAGGTGGCCTCGCAGTCCCTGCTCTGGCCAGCTTTATCTTGGATCGGTTGCTCTACCCAATGCCCTTGGCTCGTGGGCGGTGATTTCATTGCTAAGCTAGAGATTTCTGACAAAAGGGGTGGCGCTACTTCTACTCACGTGGTGAGTTGACGATTTAAGGAGTGGGTCCATCATTGTGGGCTCCATGACTTAGGCTTTCTCGGCTCCAAATTCACTTGGCGAAGAGGCACGGTAAAAGCTCGACTCAATTGAGTGTTCAGCTCAACTGCCTGGATGAATATGTTGCCCCAAATGGTGAACCACCATATCCCCTTCTTTGGATCCGATTACCGGTCTATGCTGCTCCATTTATTCTGGCTCCCTCCTCGACCCCAAGCCGCACCTTCCTTCCGTTTTCAAAACGCATGGCTCATGCATTCCCAATTTCCGGAGATGGTCGCCAAGCATTGGCTCCCTCAAGAGGTGACGATGAGTAAATCTTTGGCACATTTCACTACGCACCTTCAGACTTGGAACAAGCGGGTGTTTGGGCACATCTTCTACCAGAAACGCCAGCTCATAGCTTGTTTGGAGGGGATCCAGCGGGCTTTAACTCTTGATCCCTCCAATTCCCTTCTCGTTCTGGAGGACACTCTGAGCCACAAGTTGATGCAAGTTTTAAGCGAGGAGGAGCTTTTTGGGCACTAGAAAGCCCAGTGCAACTGGCTTTCACAGGGTGATCATAACACCAAGTATTATCATATGCTCACCCTCACCAAGCAAAAGAAATTGCGGATTGATTGACTTTAAGATGAGACTGGGAACCTTGTTATGAATCCCAACCAACTACGTTTGCTTGTTCGGACCTTTTTTGTTCAACTCTACCAGCTCGATGATGGGACGCCTCCGACGCTCCTTCTCACAGGAGCCTTCCCTCGCCTCTCAGAGGCGACGGTCCAGGAGCCTGCTCTTCCTGTTCAGGAGACTGAAATTCGTCGCGCCATCTTTGCCATTAACCCAAACAAAGCCCCGGGCGTTGATCGCTTTAATGCGCTTTTCATCTAAAAACATTGGGCAACGGTCGAGCTGACAATGGTGGCCTTTCTTTAGGCAGTTTTCAGGATAGAACGCTGGGAACCAGATTTGAATCAAACCCTTCTATTACTTGTCCCTAAAATCCCTTCCCCGAGTCGGGTATCTCAATTTCGTCCAATTAGCCTGTGTCCCATCTTATATAAGACCATTTCTAAAGTCATTGTGCACCGCTTAGAAGCACAAATGACCACCTAATCACGGCCAACCAATGCAGCTTCATTCCTGGGCAGCAAATCACGGACAATATTATTATAGCCCAGGAGGTTATCCACACAATGCGGCAGAAGACAGGCAAGACTAGGTTTTTGGCCCTGAAAGTCGACTTGGACAAGGCTTATGATCGACTGTGCTGGGCTTTTATTCACGAAATGTTGGTCGATATTAGGCTCCCAGACAATTTAATCTAGGTCATCATACAATGCGTCACGACAGTGTCGATGCAGGTAGTCTGGCAAGGCATTGCCTTGGATTTGTTCCGGCCTTCGCAGGGCATTAGCCAGGGGGATCCCCTTTTCCCTTACCTTTTCCTGTTTTGTTTAGAGTGCTTAAGGCAACTCATTTTAAAGGAGGTGAACTACAGGAGCTGGAAATCGATCAAGTTGACTCGAACAGGTCCTCCTCTTTACCAATTATTCTTTGCTGATGACCTCGTTCTTTTGCTACAGCTGAGGATACGCAGACAGAGGTGATAGCCCGAACTTTGGAGTCCTTCTATCGTGCTTCTGGCTAGATTATTAGGACCATTAAATCTCAAATCTTTTTTTTCCAAAAATGTTCCTCGGGTTACTGCGCAACGCCTGAGCCAAGGGCTTCAGATTCCTCGTACGACTAATCTTGGTAGTACTTAGGGGCACCGTTTATCCACGAGCGGACTAATCGCAACACCTACCAACACATCCTCGATACGACCCAGAAGAAACTTGCAGGCTGGTGCGCGAAGAGTCTCTCGGTCGCGGGTAGAGTTACCCTTGCCCAGTCGGTCCTCTCCCCTCTGCCCATGTTCACTATGCAAACAATGAGACTCTCGTGCCACTTGTGCGACGATTTGGAAAAAACTATGCGTGATTTCATATGGGGGTCAATGCCTGACCACCATAGAACACACCTAGTTAATTGGAACTTAGTGTGCCGCCCTAAAATCGAGGGTGGCCTGGGCCTCTGTAGACTTCGCGCCACTAACAATGCGCTCCTGACAAAACTGAGGTGGGCCCTACTTGCTAAGCTTTGTGGGTTCAAATCCTCCAGGACAAATATCGTTTTGATGATTGTACCATCCTTCCTTCCCTTGACCGGCCTGGGGCCTTGATCACATGGAAGGGCATATAAGCCTCCTGGCAAATTGTGCGGCAAGGCCTTACTTGGCACTTAAGGGATGGCAGGCGAGTTTTATTCTGGCTAGAAAATTGGGTGGCCGACCGAGGGCCACTCATTCGCCTCTCCACTTCTCCGGTCCTAGATAGCCTCCTTTCCGCTACAGTAGCGGACCTTACCCATGTTGGGGGCAGCTGGAGATGGCAAAAATTTCAATAGTTCCTTCCGTCTGTAGTGTGTATGGAGCTGGCGACCTATTATCACTGTGCCAAGAACGGAGGGTCTGACAGGTTGCTTTGGGGCCCGACATCTCATGGCCAATTCATAGTGGCATCCGCTTATACGCTTATGGATGACCGCCCTACGGCAACCCAACCCAAAATTTGGGAGGTTATTTGGAAATGGGCAGGGTCGTGGCAGATTCGATCGTTTCTTTAGTTAGTTGCTCAATGCAGACTCCTGACCAACCAATAGCGTGTGGCCCGTCATATGGTCCACGATAGCCGGTGCCACTTCTGCAGCCACAAAGGATCCCCTCTTCATGTCCTAAGAGACTGCTCGCGCGTGAAAGGGCTCTGAAGCCTCTTCCACTCTGAGGTAGTCGATACAACTTTTTTCCAGCAGGATGTGGAAACATGGCTGCTGTCAAACCTTACGCGACCCCTCTTAGTCCGGCAAGAAGCGTGGTCCAACATCTTTAGGGTCACCTGTTGGTTTCTTTGGGCTTGGCGAAATCGGGTTGTGTTTAACCCAACTTTTGAATGGCCGTTGGTAGGTATCAAAATCATTTTGGACTATGTTGGTTGGATTGCTTACGCACGTGCTATGACGAATTGTGTATTTCATTCTCAAGGTATGTCCATCGGAAGTCTAGTGGACTGGACTAAACCGTTGGAGGGGTGGGTGAAAGTCAACACTGATGGTGCAGTGAACCGCGGGACTGCTACAGTCTCCGTTGGAGGCTTAATTAGGGATAGGCAGGGTCATTGGTGTGAGGGCTTTCAACAATTTATTGGCTGGGGGTCTTCTCTCTCTACAGAACTCTGGGGTGTCTTCGCAGGCATTTCTTTGGCATGAGATCTGGGCTATCGCAGAGTGGTTGTCGAAACTGACTCTATCGAGGTTGTTACCATTATTAATTTCTCTACTTGTGTTCTGACTGAGGAAACCTTTTTGGTGCCAAGTATCCACGAATTTTTTCGTCGAGACTGGGAGCTCCACCTCCAGCATGTTGCCCGCGAAGGCAACCAATGTGCTGGCAGTATGGTAAGTCTTGCGGCCTTTCTCCACCTAGGCTTTCATGTCCTTCATGACCCTCCTTTGGGCATCCTTGAGCAGATCCGTAGGAATGCTCGCGAAGCTTTGTATTCCAGAGCTTTAAGTTAATTGTTTTCTTTTCCTTGTAAGCAAAAAAAAAAATTTTAATTTGAGTTTGGAGGGAGGACATAGCTTTTGAATTGAAAGCCCTTTTATCGAATACTCAACTTCACATGCCTGCGTTTAAAAAGACCATTCGTACGTGCTTACACCAGACTAGGAATTAGGATTTCGTTCAGACGCAGGGTACACGCGTGGACCCGCCCTCGTATGATCCACACACTCTTCTTTGTCTAGGACCTCTTATCTTCTGTACCCTTTTCCCCTTCCTTCTTATGCCCTTCTCTCCTCACTCTGTCTACTCTCTCTCACTTTGACCTTCAAACCTAATCTTCACCTTCGACACGAACCCCCCAATTCGGATTCTACCACCCGAAACTTAAACCATTGATGCTGTGAAAGAATTCATAGACATGGAGAAGAACAATCAAGAGAATTGTAAGTACATGGGACGGGCCTTTGACGACATGAGCGTCAATGACGCCTCCTCTGCTTTTAGCGACTGTAACAGCGACAGATCCGGCGAGTTCACGTCGGCGTCGTCTGAGAGCCGGCGTCTGTTGATTGCCTGCACGACGGAGGATTCCGAAGACGTGATCCGACAGCTCATATCGGATCTCGGATCCTGCTCGATTGACGATCGAAAACAAGCCGCAATGGAAATTCGTCTCCTTGCCAAGAACAAACCAGAGAACCGCCTCAAAATCGCAAAAGCTGGAGCAGTTAAGCCGTTGATTTCGCTAATCTCATCGCCGGACGCACAGCTTCAAGAGAACGGCGTCACCGCCATTCTGAATCTGTCGCTCTGCGACGAGAACAAAGAACTGATAACTTCATCGGGAGCGATTAAGCCGTTGGTTTGGGCTCTGAAGACAGGGACATCAACGACGAAAGAGAACGCAGCGTGCGCGCTTTTTCGGCTCTCACAAGTGGAAGAGAACAAGACTGTAATCGGACGTTCAGGGGCGATACCCCCCCTGGTGAGTCTTCTAGAAACTGGAGGATTTCGAGCGAAAAAGGACGCATCAACTGCTTTGTACAGTCTATGTTCGGTGAAGGAGAACAAGATTAAGGCCGTGGAATCCGGAATCATGAAACCATTGGTAGAATTGATGGTTGACTTAGGGTCAAACATGGTGGACAAGGCAGCTTTTATATTGAGTCTTTTGGTTTCATTGCCGGAGGCGAGAAAGGCTCTAGTGGAGGAAACGGGAATCCCTGTTCTCGTGGAGATAATCGAGGACGGTTCTAAAAAACAGAAGGAGATTGCGGTGGGAATACTGTTGACATTATGCGAGGACAATCCAGTATACCGTGCGAAGGTGGCGCGTGAGGGAGCGATACCTCCGCTTGTCTCGTTGTCGGAGTCGGGCACAAGTCGAGCAAAGCAAAAGGTGAGCCATGTTCTGTTTTCTTCGGTAGTTCCCTCGGTGGCTGCTAACGTGGCAAGGGACAGGATGTGTTTTTTTTTAATAAAAATAATTTTCAAATTTTCAAATGATTGGCCACGTCAGTCACTTCTTTTCAATACAATTTGCCAATGGAAATGTCCGGAATTTTTGGACGTGGGATTTTATTGTTTGACAATATAAAATGGCCAAAGCGTAAGGCGTGTTTGGTTTTATTTTTGGTACGAACTGTAACTAAAATTATAGTTATGGTTTGTGTGTACAGGCGCAGGCACTCACAGAACTCCTACGGCAACCAAGAGGCGTCAACCCGGCTTCTGGCAGAGCATCCGATGCGTCAGTATGAGCTAGTAACTCTACCACGTACCCATGTGTAATCATAAAACGAGATAGCGAAATACCCAACAAAGAAACAGAAATCAAGTTGTACATAGTTTTGTAATATCTGTGATAAGTGGTTGAGTTCGGTACTAAACTTTTGTCGATTGCTTTATGGGTTTCCTTTTCCTCTTAACATACTACAATGGAATATTTATGTTGGCTCAACAACAACACTGTGGATTTGTTTTTAACAAAAGAGATCAGATCTCTACTACTTTTGTCTCGAAAGATTAGAGCCGTAGGGGAAAGAAAGAGCTTTACAAGTATGGGTTGATGGTGCGAGCGAATTACGGCTTTGATGATTCCATTTCCACGAGCAACTCGTGCATATTATTAAATATGACAAATAGAATGGAAGGTATGAATGAGCAACTTCCGTTCATTTGAAATTCAAATACTTATTGCTGGCCACGTCGTCGCTAGTCCAGACGTCTCAATCTGGGTCCCATCTTTGACGGCTCACTGGTCGACGTCGCAAGCCCTGTTCTGTTGTTTCTCTTAGACTAATCCCACTCTAACTTAGTGCTGGTGCCCCTCTTTGTCAAGAATTCAGAAACACCACCTTTACTTTCCAAGTGATATAAGTTTTTTGCCTCAAGGGTCTCCACTTAATTCCGTCTTTGTTGGAATGAGAGATCAATAAGAACCCAATTCGCCGTCCTAATTAAGAAACTTGTAACATGACTAGAACAGAGCTTTTCCTTTCTCAAGTTGACAATTGAACTTCATGTGGAAGCAAAGAAAGGAGTGAAATAGAGAAGAAGAATATTTCTCTATATACCCTTTTTCTTTTCAGTTATAGATTTGTAAGCATTTGTGCAATGCTTTCTTATGGTGGGAAGGAGGGGTAAGAGTCGTAGTCGTAGAAGAAGTCTACGGTTAACAGTTAAAGCGGTTGGTGATCTGTCGCATCAAACCGATTGATGAGAAACTTAAAAATCTAAAATTCCATCATATGGAATTCAGTCACTGGCGGGCCACGATCCCATTAGTGGTTATTTTTTTGTTCATTACAAGTTAGGGATAAGCCATTAAGATTAGACTGCACCAGATATTTAAAATAAAGTGTATGTGAAACTAACGAATTAATTTACCCTATCTTCAAACTTCTTTTGGTTATTGATGTGGACCAAAACAACGAAATAAAATTCCACCAACTCGTGTAGTAAAGCTTCCAATGGAACTTCAACAAACTCAAGCTCACTAAAACAATTGGAAACTTTTACTTTATCTCAAGGTGTGGTGTCATAAAAAATAACGGAAGTATCATTAATATATTCCCGATTAAGGATTACATATTAAACGTAAAAAATTAAATTAAACTCTACTAATAGTTTGAGTTTACAAAATTTAAAGATAAATTTTTTTATAAATAAGTCAAGTAAATAAATTTTATTTCAATCTCTTATATAATATTTATTGAAAATTATTATATTTTATTAAAATAAATAAAATATATTGAAAATTACTCTAAAGCTTGGCACATAAATTGCCTTGAAAACGAACCTATAGCCAAATTATAAAAATGTCTATCTTGACAAGTACAATAAGTGGATATTTCATTGGTTATTCAGAAAAATCTAAAAGGTATAGATTTGATTGTCGTAACCATAGTACAAGAATTGTTGAAACTAGAAATATTAGGTTTATTAAGAATGGTGATATTAGTGAGAGTGACATTTCACGAAATGTGAAAATTAAAGAAGTTAGAAAACAATTCCCTTTGACTTGTATTCCCACTACTCAAATCGTTGTTCTTCAAATTGTTGCACTGCATAATAATCATGAAGAGCAACAAATACATGCTCCTGACATTCAACATGAACCTGTAATAGAAGAACCACAGGAAATAGCATTAAGACAATCCCAAAGAGCAAGGAGATCTGCTATTCCGAATGATTATGTGATCTATCTACAAAAGTTGGAAGATGATTTAGGAATTAATGATGATCCAATTTCATTTTCACAAGCTATTAATAGTGCTGATGCTAATAAATGGTTAGATGCAATGAAAGATGAACTTAAATCCATGAAACATAATAGTGTTTGGGATCTTGTAGAATTACTTGAAAGATGCAAGAGAGTTAGATATAAATGGGTTTTTAAGACAAAACGTGACTTTCATGGCAACTGTGAACGTTACAAGGCTAGACTTGTTACTAAGAGTTTTACTAAAAAAAATGACTTTGACGATAAGGAAACGTTCTCACCAGTTTTCAAGAAAGATTTTCTCAGAATTATCATCACACTAGTGGCTCATTATGATTTAGAGCTACATCAGATGGAAGTAAAAACTGTCTTTTTAAATGAGAATTTAGAGGAAAATGTATATATGGATCAACCAATGAGTTTTTCTGTTCAAGGGAAAGAACATATGGTGTGTAAACTGAAAAAGTCAATATACGGACTCAAGCAAGTTTCCCGTCAACAGTATCTTAATTTTAATAATACTATTGTTCCCTTTGGTTTTAAAGAAAGCATTGTTGATCGGTATATATATCTGAAGGTCAGTGAGAGTAAGTTTATCTTTTTAATTCTGTATGTTGATGACATCTTGCTCGCAACTACTAATTTTGGTCTATTAAGTGAGACTAAGCAGTTTCTTTCTAAAAACATTGAAATAAAAGATATGGGAGAGGGAAACTATGTGATTGAAATAAAAATATTTCAGAATAGATCACAAGGACTATTAGGTTTGTCTCATAAAGCATATACTAATGAATTTTTAGAGAGATTCAGAATGGATAAATGTTCATCATCTCCATTTCCAATTCAGAAATGAAACAAATTTAGTCTCATGCAATGTTCAAAGAATGATATGGAATGGAAACAGATGAAAGGAATTCCTTTTACGTCTGTTGTTGGGAGTTTACTGTATGCTCAAACATGTACAAGGCCGGACATTAACTTTGCTGTTGGTATGCTTGATAGATACCAAAGTAACCCAAGATTAGATCATTGGAAAACTGCAAAGAAAGTCTTAAGATATTTACAAAGGACAAAAGATCACATGCTTACTTATAGGAGGTTCGAACATCTTGAAGTAATTGGATATTCAGATTCAGATTTTGTTGGTTGTGTGGATCCCAAAAAATCTACATTTGGCTATGTAATTCAGATTCAGATTTTGTTGGTTGTGTGGATCCCAGAAAATCTACATTTGGCTATGTAATTCAGATTCAGATTTTGCTGATTATGCAGATACTAGAAAATCTACATTTGGCTATGTATATCTTTTAGCTGGAGGAGCAATATCATGGAAGAGTGCGAAGTAGTCAATAATTGTTGCATCTACCATGGAAGCTGAATTTGTGGCATGCCTTGCATAGTTCAGGCTAAGTAGTTGCAAAACTTTATTTCAGGACTTGGAATTGTCGAAAGTATTACCAGGGCGCTAAAAATTTGTTGTGATAATTCCGCAGCAGTTTTCTTTTCTAAACACAACAAATATTCAAAAAGTGCTAAACAAATGGAATTAAAATACTTTGCCGTTAAAGAAGAGGTTCATAAATGTAGAGTGTCAGTTGAGCATATTAGCACTAATCTTATGATTGTTGACTCTTTGACCAAGAGATTACTGTCCAAAATATTTATGGGGCATATTGACAGTATGAGCATTATTACTGAGTAGGCAATAATGCAATTATGATGATGTTTATGTTTTAATGTAATTGACATTTTGAGCTCATTATTGAATGTGTTTATGATTTATCTGGTTTTCTAAATGTGTATTTGGGATTGAATGGAATGATGATAACAGTTTTTTTGTCTTGAATCGACATTAATTTTTGATCAATTCTATGTTTCCCATTTATGGATCATTTCATGGAGAAGACTAACTTTGTAGTACATAGAAGGGAATATTTTGTTTAAATAACATACAACCGCCATGACTCACGTCAGTTCTAATTCTTGATTATTATGACTAATGTATTCAATGCGCATTAAATTTAAATGATTTATTGTAACACCCCACTCCTGCAAGACCTGAACTCGACATCGATGGTAATATCTGAATCTGTGCCCCACGAGGGTGACATGCTACTGCGCTCAATTAGTCAAAAACCTTTTTATCATTATCTTTCTTTCAAATGCGAGGAAACTAGTAAACAATTTGGGCCCACTATATTCATAATGAATCTACATTACAATATAACTTTATTTACATACACATGGTTTGAAACCACAAACATAATGTACGGAGATTCATAACCAAATTGGGCTCAATTTCGTTTATAAACATTTTCAGTCACACATAACAACTAGTACACAACTCATCAGAAATTCACTAATCACTTAGGGCCCATTACAAATACAAAACATTATAGTCATAATGACTTTACATTACAACATAACTCTATTTGTATACACATGGTACAAACCTTTCGGAATCCTTTATTGATACAAAAATCTCAAAATACAAATTTGTACAAATCATAAAATACATAATGCAGACGGAAACAGATCTCAACCTCTATCTTTCACTTGCATACAGTAGGCATACTTCCGTTTGTCTAACGGGGTACTCTTCAAGCCTGAAAAATAATTGCAAATTTTTGGTGAGTTTTGCGAACTCAATGAGTGACCATCATCAATGGCTCACCCAAACACATAACACATAATTCCCATCATTCAC
>JANKYE010000009.1:4653295-4663561 GCA_032467995.1 Erythroxylum dillonii | reverse complement strand
GTTTTTAGTTCGTACCTCAATCACGGTTGATCAGTACCTTATATATACCGTAGGTTGCCATTAGGTTTAGGTCTTCATGTAAATCATTGCGTTTGCATTGGAGTCGATTTCTTACTACCGGGCTGTCAGCGCATGGGCTTGAAGTTGGGCCCCCTAGGCTGAACCTCATATGGCCGACCCGACCACTAAAGATTTCATTTCCCTCCTTTCAAAATCCCATGTCTTGAACATATTGTACTTGCACAATTATGAACTTATTGAATACCAAAAATATTTAATATTAATTTTGGAAATTAATAATGCTGATGAGACTATGGTATGATAATCAAACAGTCATAAATAATATTATTTTCAATTCGAAATAAATAATTTATATTGATATTATTTTATTAGATAAATATATAATAAAACTGGCTCAGGTTAAAATTGCTTTAGAAGGTGTAAATATTCGCAATAAATGGTTAATTGTTTAAAATAGATATTTATGTATAACAAGTTATGTATAATAATGCTTATCAATGTTATGAATATTTAACTGAAGCTTATACCAGTTTTGATATTGGTAAAATACTATTTCAAATCATTTTTTAAAATTATAAATTATTTTATCAATTTATTTAATTAAATTTTAGTTCCTGATTATAAAATTTATCTTTCATAAGATATAACTTCCGTAAAATTGTTTTAGGGATCCTAACATTAACAACACTTTAAATAACTAAATTGTATTAAGATTTAATTTTTATTACTAATTAATGCTAAATAGTCAAATAATTTATTTATTTAATAATAAAATTAGATTCAGAAAATGAAATTACTTCATGTATTATAAATATAAGAAAAAGTTAAAAATAAGAGTTAGCCAGCTCCTATTATTTATTTATTTATTACATCTAAATTAAATATACATGTTTATATTATATATCTAAAACAGAAAAATGTTGACAAATAAATAGAAAAAACTTGAAAAATAAGTTAAACATAAATATTAAAATTAAAAAAGCAATATAAAAACAATGTTTGAAGAATAACAGTAGTCAATGAGCATTTAATATAAATTATGATTTTAAAAAAAGTTATGAATATTATATATATAATGTTGGTACAATACAATTTTTGGTACTCGTTGATACCACATCATGCCATTTCAAATTAATTTTTTAAATTATAAAATATTTTTTAAATTTTATGTAATCAGAATTTATTCCCTTATTATAATATTAAAAAATTAAATTAATTTAACAATTCTATGTATTAAAATTAAAGTAAACAATTTACAATATAATAACGAATTTAAAAATGTATTTATAATTTTACCTTATAAATTTAACAAAATTTTAAAAATACAATTTACTATCATACAAAATAATTTTATCAATTGACGTCACGATAAGAAACTGGGGTTCATAACATTGACTCCTTAATAGTTGAGAAGTTGAGAAATTATAATGAATCTAATAGATGGTGAGTGGCCAGTATTAGAGGTATAGTGTAGTCTTACGGACATATAGAGGGGTCAGGACGCGAATACAGTAGTGGATGAGATTGTTGTTTTGACAGAATTGTAGTTATCAGAATTCAGAAAGAAAAGAGCAACTGATATAAATGTTGAACACTGTTCCCACTTACCAAACCAAATAGTTCAGGTGTACAAGTGTTTGAGGAGCCCAATGCTATAGTGAAGATAGACAGAACCAGCCCATTTACAGTACAGTTTTCGTGTCACCATCTCTTAATTTTCGAGTATGGATGATGATCTAAGCAAAAAAAAAGTAGGTTTGAGCAGCCCTAAAAAGTGGATAAAAAGATCTCCATAAACTATAAAGGAAAGGGTTATAGTCACCTGCTCACAATAATTACACGATTGGTGTTTCTTTACTCCTAAGGGTCGTTGTATCTTCTTGTCCTTTGCATTCATTATAAACAAATAAATGCAAAAGAGTAAGATCTTCAGGTTGAATTAATTCTCAAGGAGGATTAGAAAGCGTTTTCTCTAATATAATTTGCTTTCTCCTATTCAAAATAAAAGTCATTTTAGAGAGATTTTAATTATTCAAAATAAGTGTCGTTCGTGACTTTTTATGCATGTTTATGATTTTACTTCCAAAATTATCCTTTAATTTCTCTCACATCTTAATTATACAGATTATATTTTCAAAACACTTCAACATGCAATTAATAAGGGTATATCAAACATTTCATTCACTTTCTTAATAAGTGTGCATTCCTCTAAAATAACTTTTATTTTGGATAGGAGAGAGTATTTGTTTACTATTAATTTGTCGAATTTCAACATTCTCGATGGTCTTAGAGCCTCCCAACGAAAATTACAGAGGGTTGTGCACTCAAGGCCAAACATCATTGTTTTGTAACTAAAAGCTTAGAAGTTGTAGTTATTTCTTCTCAAGCCAAACCCAAACAGTCAAAAATCCTCGTAAATGCTTATACATTGTAGAGACTAGAGACCTAGTCAAGAGTTGTTCAATTTGTCTCGAACTAAAACTATCGTGCAGTTTTTGGCAAACACAGCAACAGAAATTGGAAATGGAATGACCTTTGCGACACCCTCTCGATAGCGATCATTCGCTCGATCGCCAGAACCTTCCCACCGAAACCATACCTAGGGTCAGACAGGTTAGCGTGGGGTTGGTCTGATTCCGGGCAATTCACCATCACTTCCACGTACTCCATGATAATGGGTTAAAAGGTCAATGGGGATGTTGGATTTTGAAAGGCAATATGGACCTGGCCTGGACCTCAATGCATTCGATCTTTTCTCTAACTCCTCGGCCACGACAATCTCCTCACTAATCAACATTGGGCCTTGCGACACCTCACTGTGAATAACACTTTTCCTCACTGCAATAGAGAAGAATCCTCGCACCACACAGTATGAAATTGCGAAAAAGCCAGACAAGTGTGGGGTGCATTTCCTCCACATCTAGTTCCCCGATATTTTTTTACCATGCCAGCTTGTCAATGGCTTCTTATCAATCTACAACAACACCATCGGGTGTTTGGGCAGGATTGGTCGTTGGTAATTGGTGTTGCATGTTGACTCCTCTGGGGATGGCATAATAAGTCCAATTTTGAAGCTCAGTTTATGTGACCCTCCTTACCTATTTTTGTGATTTTGTCTTATGCAACTCAGATACCCATGTCGACTGATTGGCAGCAGCCTGAGGATGCGGGACTACGTCTCCGCCAAACACAACTCATCGGCTGGAGGCCACCCTCCACCGGATGGGTCAAGCTCAACACCGATGGCGCTTGCAACTATTCCTCCTCTTCCGCCACCGCTGGGGGCCTTATCCGAGACAGCACAGTCAATTGTGGCTTTGTCCAGAATCTCGGCTGGTGTTCTCCAATATTAGCAGAACTTTGGGGCGTGTATACAGGACTCATGTTGGCATGGAACTTAGGCTATTGACGGATCGAGCTTGAAATGCACTCGGAAGTGGCTCTTACCCTTCTCTGCTCCTTGACTAGACGGTCTGAGTCCCACAATCCCATCCTTACAAGGGTCAATGAACTGCTCACTGGTAACTGGACTGTGATGCATCGGCATATCTACTGTGAGAGTAATAGATGCGCTGACTAGTTAGCGTCCTACACCAATCATTTTAGATTACGAACCACTTCTTTTGACACTACACCCGTTGGGTGCCATGTACTCTTTTTGAAGGATCAGTCGGGCATATGTTTCCCTAGACTTTTTATTGTAGTTGCCTTTTCCCTATTAATACGAAAAAAAAGGTTCTGATAGAAATTTCCAGTCTTAAACTACAAACCAAAAAGAGAGAGAGAGAGAGAGATTTGTAGCAAATGATGCAAGATAGCTAGCCTCAAGGGTTATTCTAAAATGGAAAGAAGATTGCATTAAGCATAAAGATGTATGTATCAAGCTACTTTTTGCTCTTCAAAGCCATACAAAGAAGAAACACAAGTTCCTACTGTGTTTTGACAACTTAGTAAAAGAAACTAAAATAGCTGAACATAAAATATTGCACGTTTTTGTCTTTAACATCAAACAGTAAATAAATATGCTTGGAATTTAGGGAGCTCGTTTGTAAACGTAAAGACTACTTTGGAAACCCTTGAAAATTGATCTTATCAAACGAGTGGAATTTTTCATATAAACTACTGAGATCTAAGGTTACTTCTTTTAAACCTAAATATTAAGATTCGAGTCATAAAAATAGTTTCTTTGTAAAATATGCAAATTAAGTCACTTTATTAATCTTTTTATACGAGTGAAATATTCAATTATTGTTTACAAAATAAGTCAGAATTAGTAAACTTATCACCTTAAAAATTAGAGATGACAATCAGTTGACAAATGAGTTTAAATTCAAGCGTTTTTATTGAATCAGCTCATGAGTTAAATTAAGTTCAGCCTAATCCGAGTCTCAAATTTTTTAAATAAAATAACATCATTTTACTTAGAAAAATTAGAAGTCGAGTAGATCTGAATTTCGATAACTCAAGTATGAATTTAGTTTTTAAAAAAAGACATTTTATACTTTTGATTTTTAAAAATTATTTTTAAAAAATTAGCTACGTGGATCTATGGATCATTCAATTTCAATCCTTACTTAAAACAAATAAAGAGAAATTATCCAATCCGGATATCTAAATTGGGAAATTCGAGTAATTCTATTGATTAATGTGATGCTCTTTCTAACGATAATCTTATAAACCCATAATTTGTCATCTCTTGCGTTTGTGGACATAATCATTGCGTTAAACAACGCTCATTATCCTCGAGTGTAGAGAATTTATTCTATCTTATAGCGATTAAGTAATTATTATCCTACTAGTCCATAGATTCTCATATTCGTAGACAAACTAAAATTTACCATAGATTAATTACCATTTTTAACTGTCCGAATCTACATATATAATAATAATATAAAAAAAAAACTAATGAAAGATCAACTTGTTCCTAGTTCTGCGGCACGGTCCACTAATAATGGGACTACTAGAGTTCGTACCCGTACTTGTAAAAAGGTACAAGGAATTAAAACAAAATTACTGATCCAACGGCCATTGTTAATCGAGTACCTCAATCCTACGGACAACAGAAAAAATAGAGACGCGAAAACTCGGAGCCGCACCTCAAAACCCAGGGTTCGGAAGATATTCGGTTCGATAAAAGGCAACCTAAAGCTATGTTCACTGGGACCCACCTTAAACCCCTCAAATAAATCTAGGACCGTTCATTGCAAAATCCTTAACTCAACTACGGTCACAATCTAACTAAACCAAAACTGAACTTTCACTTTTCTACTCTTCTTCTTATATCGTATCACTACCACTCTCTTAGGCCAGCTTTTGTTTGCTTTGTCCTGTTTCTAGTCACTCCTCCAACTTCACAAATAAAGAAGAGAGTTTCCTTTTCGTTGTTCTCAATTGGGTTTCAAGATTTTTGGAGATCAGACGGTGATCGACAGTGAAGATGAGCTGCAACGGATGCAGAGTGCTTCGAAAGGGATGCAGCGAGGCATGCATACTGAGGTCGTGCCTGCACTGGATCAGCTCTCCCGAAGCTCAAGCCAACGCCACCTTGTTTTTGGCTAAATTCTTCGGCCGTAGTGATCTCATGTCTCTTATCTCCGCTGTCCCCGAGCCTCAACGACCAGGTATATACTACCTTCATGTCTGCGCGTTCACTGTTGGTGGTGTGTTGTAATTGGGAAAGTTTCTGTCTTTTAAAATGTTTTAAGTTTCTGTATGCAGCGTTGTTTCAATCATTGTTGTTTGAGGCTTGTGGGAGAACGGTTAATCCCGTGAACGGAGCGGTGGGGCTGTTATGGAGCGGGAACTGGCAAGTATGTCAGGCGGCGGTTGAGACGGTGCTAGCAGGAGGAATTCTGCGGCCGTTGTCGGGAATTCGCACCGGAGTTTATGCTCCAAATTACGATGAAACATCAGAGAGCTTCTCGGTGATGCGTGACATGTGGTCTCAGGCAAAACCTTCGATGAGCGTTGGGAAAGAGAAACAAAGTCAAGGTTTTGATCTGAGACTTGCTGTAGAACCAAAGTTGGTAGCAGGTAAAAGTGGAAAGTCACTGAAGCGAGGAAGAGATGAGTTGTCGTTTTACTCCGAACAATCGGACATGACGAGCTTGGGAAGCAGTGGCGAGGTTGGAAAGAAACTTTTAAACCTTTTCGTTTAGAATTTTAAACAGAAAACGGGATGAAGATGGTTTTTGAGGCGGGTGATATGTAATAATGATAATGTAATTGTAACCCTTTTTGTTACTATAAGTGTAAGATCGGAAATTTTAGTCCGGTGAAGTTTTTGGAATTTGGTTATGAATTCTCTTTTCTTTCTTCAAGTTGCTTTCTGCTGTTTGCATATCCATTGAAGGTGTGTGGAGGATTTGTTTTGTTTTGGTCTGATCGATAATTGACGAGCACTGAAATTGGAAGGTTGCGTAGGTGGCCATTTTTGTCTTGAACGATACTTGTAAATATATAGGAGAGAAGTTTGAGTCTGGCAGCTGTGCTAGTAGACAGAGATAACTGCCAAAACTCCCATGGTCTCTGCTGTTGAGAACAGCAATTTGACATGGACCTCGTACCTTTGGAGGGACACAATCTCTAGACTCCAGAGTTGGCACACCCTATATTTTCAGCTTTTTTAAACACTCTTTCTCTAGAAAATGGTTCTGGATTTGGTTGTTTTGAGACGTTCGTGTAGTAAAAAACTGAATAGTTGCCAAATTATACAAAGGGTAGATAAAACGAACGTATGACGAATCACTGCCGTATATGCCAATTGCCACAACATATGAAGGTAGGAGAAATTATTGTACGAGTAGACATACAACAAAGAAATTCTGTATTTATAAAGGGTAGATGCTCATGGGGTTCCCTTCGTCTCAAATTATATAAACTAAGTAAAGGATTGAATGTCTGTTCCAAGACATCCATCTAATAGCCGCATCTGATCCGGATTAAATCCCAAGGGGATACTTTATTTGAAGATGATGGAATTTTGATGCCAAGTCATTAGAAAGGCAAATCAAAAAGAAGAGCGTGCGGTTCACATGGGTTCTTTGACCTGCGGTCTCATGCTCATGCTAAATCCAAGGTTATCAGATGGGACTTGGGAGAGAGTAAGCCAAAGCAAAAACATTAAAGTTGTTTTTTAAGTGACTCTGGATCTTTTGTTTAACATTACGGTATTTTATTGTGTTCAATAAATCTCAACCATTTATTTATGTGAATCAGCATGAGACTTGCGTGAGATTCGCAAAATAAATGACTGAAATTTTATGAGACAGAATAAAACAGAGTAAAACTGAACAGAAGACCGAAACTCAATTTTATGTATGGAAGGGTCACGTGAGAGGATAAATTGTGGGAAAAAAATTGGGTGCTATGCACGTCAGCTATTCTCTCAAAAGTCCTCCGCCATTGGAAGTGGGTTCCACGGCATCAAAACACTCAAAAAAAAGAAGGAAATAGTTTTTCGACGTGAATGAAAGAGACAGAAACAACAACTACAACAGCGGAAGGTCCTTATTATATTATTCCTACGGCAAGAGAAAAACAATTGCATATCGCCTCGCCGCGTCTCGTAGGTCGCTGTGGATCCCACATAATCACAGTCACCGAACATACTAGCAACTCCCAAGTGGTTCTTTGTTACTTCGTTGATTTTTGCGGTAGTGATGACTGATGCGATGATGGTGATAGTATGTAAAGATGGAGGCCCAAATTCATAGTACCAAATCCAAGGCCGGATACTCTTCTAACAACATAGACATAGACATTGTAGAAGTTGAAGGGACAGATCTCTGCACCAACGATTCTGTTTCAATCTTACTCTGCCCCTCAAAATGACGTTGTATTGAGCATAAAACACTGTTAAAATAGAATAACGGAAATGGAGCATCTGAGCCTAAAACTGAATGAGACCATTATTATGATCTGAGGCGCAGTGAAAATCTTGGAGGAATTTAGTTTTTCTTGGCACGACAATATAAATGTCCACATCCAAGGATATATGCATAATTCCTTATATGTTATAACAAATCTTACAAGATCATAATTGTTATTATTATAAAATTATTTAGAACAAATTTATCCATCAATCATATCAATATAAGGTCGAAAAGATCTTTGTTGCAATTATCGTGATTAGACCCATCACAATCATATACGTTAATATAATTAATGACGTGGATCAAATATGACCATGTTACCATGTAGCATGGAAATTTCACTCTCATGTGATCTTAACATACATATTTTCAATTGATCTTACCGTATTCCTTAGTAAGATCAAACCAAATAAAATTAGACTATAAATTCACTAAATCTTTTATACTGATGTATTAAATCATAAGATAGATAATATGTATATAACCTTAATTATCCATAAATACAAACTCTCGCTAAACTTACATATCTATAACCATAGAGTTTATCCTAATATGTTCCATAGATATTTGACCACTTTGAACTATTTTTTTAATAACCAGGAACTTAGTGTCGATATACTTCAACTTTGCCAAACTTCTATTATTAGAATACAACGTATTGACTTATTGTCACAAAAATGGTCATCCTATGCTATCTATAATTCGTAGTGTAGTGACTAAGTTTTATAGCCATATCTAATGATTGGATGTCTCATAATATACTATGAACTTAGTTGCCATGGTGAAAGATGTTAGGAGTGTCTGCTTAGCACTCTTCTAGGAAATAACTCTTTTAGTAAGTAGGTAGATGTAACTTGAAGTAGATATATAACTATCTTGACATCTTGTGAAATCAGAGTCAAAATGCCTATTGATCTCTAACTGATATGATCTCCTATACGTGGGCATGTAGTTTTATGTTCTCTTATTCTAATGATTTACTCCTAGATTGCTCAAATATCTTCCTAACATTCCAACAATGTACATAATATCTAGATGCATATAAACTTCAATATAAATTAAGATTCCTATAGTTGAAGTATAAGAAATCTTTTGCCTCTCTTTAGTTTTTAAATCATTATTGGGGCATTACTTAAGACTAAATTTGTCTCTTTAAGCAACATGGGTATCACCTAGTTTACTATCTTGTATGCCGTATCTTTAAGTACATTCTCAATATAACTCCTTTATGAAAACCAAGAATACCTAGAAAATAATCTTATTGTATATGAATCTCTAATACAAAAAAAGGTAAGATCTTTTATCTCAAATTTTTTTGATAAAAATTTCTCGGTTTCATGCAATGAGCCTATATTATTTCTATTAAGAATATATAAAATTAAAATAAAACTAACTCTTATATAACTATATATATAGTCATTAACCAATCATCTAAAAAATCAAAAGAGATGACGACTTGATGATACTTATAAAAACATTCCATAAATGGATGTTTTTAATTTGCAAACCATCTACTTTGAATCTTTGGCAAAAAAAAAGGTTATTCCACATAAATTTTTTCATCAATGTTACCATTAAGAGATGCTATCTTAAGATCTATATTATGTAACTCAAGATCAAAGTATGTCGCAAATGCCACTGTAATCTTAAAAGACTTTTTCAAAGAAACCAGTGACAAAGTTTCCAACATTCCAATGGCTTTTACACGTTTAAGAAATAGGACAACATTCCAACATCATTGTCTCTCATAAACTTAATTTCCTCATTTATGGCATAAATCTCCTTTAGAGAATTAGAACTTTCAATGGATTTGTTGAAGTTGATTGGAACATCTTCCACTGTGCCAATATCTATGCCATGTTTTTGGAAAAAGACAACATAATCATTCAAAATTGCAGTTCTACCCTCTCTAGCGGATCTTCTTAATAACATTTGTTCTTGGGGTTATTGAGTTTGTTCTTTAACAATATTCAATTGATCATAACTAGGGAGATTTTCAACCCTATCTTGTTGCTCTATAGTTGCTTATTAAACTATGTTAGGAATGATAGCCTGATTATGATCAATAACAACTGTGGGAAGAGAAATGAATTCATTATCAAAGATCGAGCCTCTAACCTTATCTCCCCTTTCAAGCTCAACATCCTTAAGGAATTTGGCATTTTTAATCTTAAAAATAGATTTACTTATGGAATTATAAAAATCGTACCCCTATGATTGCTCAAAATATCCAACTTAATAACTATTAATTGTTCTTAAGGTTAGTTCCCTTTCATTTAGACTATAAGGTCTTGCTTATACTAGACAACCCAAAATATGCAATTGCTTTATATTAAGCTTTTTACATGTCCATAATTTATAAGAGGTTTTA
>JANKYE010000009.1:4635894-4647801 GCA_032467995.1 Erythroxylum dillonii | reverse complement strand
AACCTTTCTTCTTATATACTTGCAGATGCTAGAATTGACTAACAAATTCAACTTCTTCCTACAATCTTCTACCATTTTTTGATTTTAATGCTCAGTTTGTCTAGAATGTTTTCCTTAAAATGTCTCATGATTAATTGGATGTAACCAATTTTGGCTTATTGGTTGGATTACAGATATGATATGGCGTGTAAGTTTTTAACTTATAGCACTAGAGCATATAGTTCAAATGGACATCCTTTGTGGTAAAAAAAAACCTAATCCTTTTAAGTTCACTCCTTTTAAACTTTAAATTGAATCCTATCGCAACTATATAATCAACAATTGCCTACTTAAAGTATTTTATGCTATCAAAGACCATCCATAATAACCATTTAATGATATTAACTCTAGGAACATGTTTATTAGTCTGACTAGGTCACCTTAAAGCTACATCTAGTTCTATAGCATTGTGATATTCATCATTAGCCAAGAAATTCCTATACGAGGAGTCAATATACATGGTATCATGGCATGTATCATTATTAATATTAAAATTCAAGTCAAAATAATAAAAATTATGTTGCTTTACATTTCCTTCATTCTCCTTTTTATTATCATCAACATTTAATCAAATATTTATCTGATTCATCATCTCTTATATCACTAGAATCACCAATATCACCAACATCATCATTTGATTCCTCATCTTCTAAATGAATAACATCACCCTACTTACCAGTTGATTCATCATCTCCCAAATCATTAGCATTACCAACATCACCCAAAACCACCAGCATCCCAAATAATTCGTCATCTCCTAAATCACAAACAATTCTAGTATCTCTAAAATCGATAACATCATCAACATCTCCTAAATCACCAACATCACCATTATGACTAGAATCACTATCATTATATAAATCACTAGCATCACTAGCCTCATTTTAGGCACGTTATCAAACCACGTTAATATAATTAAGGATGTTGTTGGTTCATCAGCATATTCTAAATATTCATCAACTACACCTCTAACAATTTAATCAAATCTAATACACTCTATTCAAACTCTGACTCTTCAAACTATCATCTAACTAGTTCTTAGAAATCAAATACCATGCACCAGTAATATTTTTGTAGCCTAATTTCACGCATATTTTACATTCCTCTCTCAAAATAATATAATCTAGGTCTATATTATCAAATTTTTAGGTTCTTAACCTTCATACCTTAGAATTCGTCCTTGAATGAAGTGTCCACTACTAAGTATCCTTATACTGGCCTTTCTATTTAGTATCATCCTATAAAGATAAATTAATATAATCAATCCATAATCAACTTTTTAACATATGATAAGCTTGCAAGCATTTGTTAAACATAACTAGTATGGACTAATGGGTTAAAAGTTGACATGTACATTATGGTCAATCATAAACTTGATTATATAGGTAGAAGATAAGGACTCTTACTGGCCTTAAAATAGGTTGAAAGAAGACAACATATTGATCAAGCTACTATTATTGAAAGCTAAGAGAATTAGTAATAATTTAGGTTAATCTAGACTATTATGGTTTATGCTTGTTAGATCAAATAACAATAGCATTCTCCTAATTATTGAGATAAGCTACTTGCTGTGATCTTCCAGTTATGGTCAAAACCTATTGTAGTAATAATTTATTGCTCACTAAGACCCAACAACCTATTAATTCCATATCATAAATAATTAATGCTATGATGAACTAAAAGATCCTAGCAAAATTTTTGTGTTTATGTGTTTGACTAGTTTTGATATTAGATATCACATTATTTATTCAAGAGAATAAAGTCAAATACATGACAATCCTTTGTTCAAGCATACTTTAATTAATAGATAGAAAAGATAAAAAAAAGATTCTTTATATTACAGGTTAGTTGACACCCCATAGATGGAATGAATAAATGTTAAGTAGTTTAAGCACACTATAGTTAGGAAAGTTGTATGTTTAACTGCTAAAGAGGCATTGCTTTTATAAATTGATGGTGCTTATTCTTACTGAGAAAATTTATCTTTAGAGTGTGAAGATTGGCATATTTTCCTTTTATTTTCATATGAGCCAAGACCATTGCCAAAAAATGCACTAAGGAGGCTCCTATAAGTTGTTTTTAGGTGTATTTTTTGTTTATATGGCAAGATACACCGTCATATTTATATATACTGTAGATGGTATGTTAGAGGATTATGAAGGAATGGATGTAGTTGATCGAAAAAGGGCCACTAAAGGTTATAAATTGGATAAAGATGAAGCTAGAAAGTTAAACAAGAAAAATAAGGTCCTAATTGAGGTTTGTATCTTACAGTTTTCATTATTCACTTTGAAGTCCAATAATGACATTAGTAGTTGTGCTACAGAAGAATAATAGACTCCTAAAGGCAGGTTGGTACTGTAAAATAGAATTATCTAATAATGAGCTTTTGCAACGTTATAGTTTAAGGCTCTGCTATGAATCCGTTGTTCCACACGAAACAAAAGAGAATAAGACACGTAAGAAATCTGGTCATATTTTTTTCTTTTATCAGACAAATACAAGATTGGAAGATACAGGTGTAAACGTTGTATTGGTAAACAAGGACTTCATCAAGGACAAGAAAATTTGTGAAAACATATTTACAAATACATTTGCTATTCCCTACGGATAAAGCACCTCTATACAGCCTAACCTGGATACATGGAATCACCATTTGCTGCTTTGTATATGCCTCAGCTTTTATATGTTGCAACTAATCATCTAATAAAACCAATTCATATTACCTCCGCTTCTTTCAATCCCAAGGAAAAGGGTTTTTCTGTTGTTGTTGTTAGCATTTAGTGGTTTTGAGCAATTATATAAGGTTTATTCTGTTGTTGGCAGGTCAGTGGGTGCACGATTTATCTGCGAAAGATGTGTTCTCAGGCTACATTCCTTCACCTGCCGAAAATGATAAATGTTCAAGAAATGTTTTGTAAACTGAACATTGGATTATGCGTAAGTCCTATGAACAATGCAAGTCCGGAGAACAACAAATGAACTGCAAGCTTTATCACAAGCAAGTTGAACATAAGGTTACCTGCAGGGCTGCAACTACTGATAAGAGATCTTTGCACTGATTCAGCAAAGCATGCTCGTTTGAAGTTGTATTTACAAGTTCACCCGCCACAGAATTTACTTCCCTTACCTATCAACGGCAGATAATTTTACATGTAAGGAATATTAAATGAGAGTACCTTTAATTATTCAAATACGTCTTCCTGCACTTTTCTGGGAGGGCAGGAGAAAGAAGCAATCCATATCTAAAAATACATTCACGAACAGGGAAAAGAATAACTTGCTTCAAGGAAGATGAAACGTCAACTAAAGTGAAGCAGCGACCCAATGCATATCTTCCTACCATCAAATTCCACTCATTTTCCTAGGAATAAGCATTTAAAAGAATTAAGGAGGTAATAAATTGATGTCGTAAACAGTTTTTGGGCCCCAAACATGCAACAATGTTACACCTGAAACAACATCATACTCCAAACTGGCTGGTCTTCCACACTAATTAATATATTCGTACTTCATTGAGTGTTTGGTCTTCTTAATTGGGCAAGGTCGAACTACTGAAACTTGGACAAGCTTTCCATTACTATTAACGTCCTTACACTATATATAAGTCAAGGAGTAAGGAGTTAGAACTTTGTCCCCAATTGGACCATAATGAGTTCAACAATTATATAATGATTAGATTGGTTTAATAAGCTTACAAAATTCAGTAGGCTCTTCAATTGAAGTAATTCTTCTTTTTTATGTTTAATGAAAAAAAATTATGACAAATTATTTTAAATGGAATTTCGAAAAGAACCTAAATGGTCAACTTGACGAGTTGGAAGAGGAAAAAGAGAATGTTATAAACACAAACGACAAACAAAATGCTAAAACTGAAGAATGGTTGTGAAAATACGAAGAAAAAATAAACCATATATATATATATACATATGTAAAGTAAATTTGGGAGAAAGCAAGTTCAAGTGCAAATATATGAAGAATTAACTAAAACCCTGAAAGAAAGAGAGATGTAATAGAACAAAATTTGAGAATATTTTAACATTAAATATGAGTTTATTGTCTTTCTTCTAGATTTGAAAAATAAATTAGAATTAGCATTTTACATAAAATTTTGAAAAATGTAATAGTGAATATGAGTTATATAAGTCAAAATTATACAAAATTGAATTCAATTTTAAAACTAAAAAAATATTTATTGTGTTATTTCAATAGTCTTTTGCAATTAAATAATGTAAGTAGTTATAAACAATTAATCATTTATTAATATAACTATCATTAACTACTAAATATAAGAAGTTAAAATAAATACTATGTACATTTTCCAGGACGTTACATAACAAATCAGTAAACATACTTTTATCTATAACTCGTTATGCTTTCATCTCAATGGAAAATAAGTGTTCAAACCGTAAAACGTTTTGAACAATCTCCGATCATGGCGTCAGACCATATAAGGGGAGAGAGAGGGGGAAAAAAACAAAGGCTAAAGAGAAAGCACCTTAGTTGACAATAACCATACTGAAGAAGCCATCGTTTGCATCACATCCATCGCTGAATAGATCGCATCCTTGATGTTGTGGACATCTGCCTGAAGGATAACGAAGAGAAAGAAAAATCATTAAGTCTAGTTCACGCCATTGTGTTTTTAGTGACGAACCAAAAGAATAAAATTGACAAACCCTTGCCCCAGCAACGACAGGTAACCGGAGTGTGCTAGCACACAAAGCTTCAATAGCCCCTGATAAGGACCTAGAGTAATCCTGGTCCGTGAGCTCCAATTCTTCCAAATATATCATCTGCAGTCAGCAAGAATGATATGATCAAAAGTTTGGTAGCCATGAACATAACAGTGTGGTTGGTAGTGAAAAAAACTCTTTTCAGAAACAAGCATTCACTCTAACTACGAAGTTAAATGCTAAACTGAATGCCTTAAGAAAGAAAGAAATGAAAGGATTAAGAGGAAAAAAAGATTTAAAAAAAAGGCCACAAATCAAAGCCCACACCAAGATCAACAAAACGCAGACAAATATCTTACTTGCCCCTTGAGGATGGAAATTAGCTTCAAATTTTGCCTCAGCCGTTGCAACTCCATTTGTTTTGCTCCAACAGATTCCCGCAACTTTGAGATTGTTACATGCGCACTATATAGGCTTTTCTGATAGAGAAAAAGAATGCATATGATATAGAAGTTTCCTCCATGTAGTCGACATGATAAATTAAAGACAACATATCAAGAACAAAGTAATCAAAATGCAAATACGGGGCAAGCATTATGAACGTTTTAAATTTACTGCTTTTACAGTCACATGGATACCGAACCTTATGCATTTCTATTTCAATTATGTATCTCCCTCCCTCTCCTTCAGTCTCTCTTTCCCTTTTTTATCCTTTTTTCCTTGTCCTCTCAATACAGAGCTTAGGCACCAAACGATACCCTCACATTTAAAAAATAGTTGATATGTTATTAGCAGATTATATCCAAGAATATGATGAAGAATACGATGAAGTTTGCTTCAAGAAGAGTAAAAATTTACTAATACCTTCAAGACTAATTTCCTGAGTTCACATCTCCTCCACCCAAAAACTCACACCCAGTTTCCCATCAACCAAAATCATTGAACACACGCTGCATTCCACAACACAACTCATAGTTTCTAAACTTCAAACAGTTTTGACAACACAACACAATTTACAGCCTCAATTTCTCCCCCCAAAGCAGAAAAAAGGGTGCGACATTGATAAAATAAGACATAAATACATGTTACTATGATCTCAATGTTTTCAATTCTCATCCAATTGACACAATCCTATGTCTCATAATTTTCCCAGCATAATCACTAATGCTACTTTTCTTACATCACTTCCTAAAGCATGTCACTGTCTATTATACACAAAAGATTCAACTACCTTCCCTTTCCAATGGCCAAATCCCTAGTCCAATCATCTGTCTCTAGGCATAACTCGAGGTTAATTTGCACAATTCAACAGCATGAGTTATAGTGAAGAATAAATTTCACAATCCTCATCTAATACATCTGCACTAATGTTCACATGGACAACAAATGCGCTGACCGATGAGAAAATACGCAAAACTAAAATACATAAGAGCAAATAGTCTTATAATCACTAAGGATAAAATGATACATCCTTACTGATTATAAGACTATTTGCTCTTATGTACAATAAATCTAATGTGGTCAGTTTTGTCCAAGCAAAGGAGCTGCTCCTTCAACTCCAGACAACAGAAACTTTATTGTCAAATGAAAAGCATTCCCTCTCCTGGTGCTAAAGTTTCTGACTACTGAATGTTCTGCATGTCTGAACTGAAACTCCAAAATTACAAGTTTTAAACTAGTTGGTAATAAGGCCTCAATAAACGATTAAGATTTAAGAGTTTCGTGCTTCTACAGTAACCAATGATCCATTTTTCAGTCACTCTCCTCACTTCCCTCTATTTCATTACAAAGTAGCATTCCAGCACCAAAGTAAACGGATAACATCTTTGGAAGTAAGGATTTGACAAAGAGAGACAAATAAACCAAAAGGATAATAGTCAGAAATTGTATTGACTAAAATAAATCCAATGCAAGAAAAGCAAGAAAATACCAAGTTCGGCAAACAGTAACCGTACCTCTGTGTTCATTCTTTGTGTATGCAGGGAAGTATCAGCTCTAGCATTGATAAAACGCCACTGCAACAAACGATTATACAAGATCCTCAACAAGTGCACCTCAACAATCCGATTCTCCCCAACCCTCCCTCTCCGGATATCAGCAGCAAAGCTCAAAATGGACGGCGTACTACTTAAATTGCTCATATTACCACCCACTACCGCTCCCACCGCACTTCTCATCCTCGATGGACTCATTCCCCTCATCGGAGACATCGCAGGCATAGTACTGATCTTACATGGCGACGCATGACGCATAGTTTCACCACGAATAGGGGACAACTGTCCCCTGCTATTCATAACACCCTTCGGCGAAGATACTGGACTATCAATTCCAATTCTCTTCGGTGCAATAAGTTTAGGCGGCACAGGCCCATTAAGTCCACTATTAACTGGAGACCCAGGCTCAGTCTGTCGTCGGAGCTTTCTACCATACTCTTGCAACAACCTGGCGGCAACCAGTGTTCCTCGCGGTCCACGTTGTCCTTGACCACTATCGTAGTTACTGTTACTCTCTGAAGTACTTCCTGAAGAGACACTCTCTGTGTCGGAAGCATTAGGCTCACGTTGTGCAATAGATCCGTTAACATCAACTAGCTTCTCTATATTAGAATCAGAGCTCAATCTGCCGTCAATTGACGACCTATAATCAGCCATAGGGTCCTGCAACGACCTGATGACACTGATATTCGCTTCAGATCCATTTAATCTCTTCTTATCATCAGTGAAATCTACACTTCGAGCCATCGAATGCGCTTGCCGTAACCTCCCTGGCCACCGCTGCTTCTCCGCCGGCGAATTCTCCACATGATCTGCGACTTCTCCCTTCGCCGATTTTGTCGTTGCTTTTCTCCTCTCCGGAGTTCCTTTCCTCAAACTAACCGGCGACGGAATTGGCTTCGCTTTACTCACCTGAAACGCGAACGATTGTCCTTGAAATGACACCGACAAGCTTCTCGTGGAATTAACCAACATCCTATGAGCATTCGACATTTGCACTCCATTACCATTCTGTATCTTCAAATCCAAAGGATTGGAAACCGGCGTCGTCGGTCGTCTCCTCTCGACCGATAGTGACCGTTTGACTGCGTACGGAGCGGAGGGGGTCATCACGGCCGTTGGTCTTGATATCGAAGGAGACGGACACCGCTTGGCGTTGGAAGGCGAAGTAGAAACTGAAGACATGTATCGAGAAGTGACTTCTCGTGATTTTGGCCGGCTTGGAGCATTGTCAGGGTCTGATGATAACAGAAGCCGACGCGTGGGATTTTGATTTGACGCATTTTTTGTGTTTATCGGAGTAGAAACAGCAGCTACCATTGCTGAAAGGAATGCTCAACAATCAAATTCAAGTCTCATCCTCCTAAAACCCTAATTCCACTTTGCAAAGTCAGTTTTAAAGACAATAAAGAGTAGATGATTTATGAATAGTAAAAGCAAAAGAAACAGAGAGAGAGAGGTTTTATTTTTGAAATTTTAGAGAGAGAGTGTGACGGCGAAATTTGACCGTTATGGGGTTGCCGGCGAGAGAGGGTGTTTTAAGGGGGGAGGGAGAGTGGTTTGAGGCGTGATTTTGGAGAATAACTGTCGTACTAAGAGAGCTATTAATTTTAACTACTTCTAATCTAAGACAGCATTTTGATATTTATAATGAAAAAAATGGAAGCCACTCGCGGTTACACGTGGTGAACTTAGGCACTCGCCTTCTGGGGCAGGTGACGATTGACGTATTCAAACGTGAGAGCAAATACGGGGAAATAAGAAATCAAGAGACGATGATGCAAGTACACGCTAAGAGGAGTGCGTGTGTTTAAATTTGAACGAGGAAAGGTTCAGTTATGTGAATCTTGAAGAAGAGACGTTAGGCCAACGAAACTGGACTTTCCATATTATAATTTGATTGTCCTGGTCTTGGGTGTGTTTGGCCAACAAGAAGGCAGTTGAATTAGAGTTTATTAATCCATGATTAGCTTGTAACTTGGCTTTATGACCAAATCGGAAGTGTTATTCAATTCAAAGCAAACGTGCGTTATTGGATGGACCTATATCCTACTTGTAATGACAAGACATTCGGACATGAACTCCGTTCACGAAATATGGTCCTAACTAAACTCTTCAAAAGTGAATAGTACACTAAATCGTCCTTTGAGGTTTTCGTAACTAAACAATCTTTGAAGTTAATCTCAAGTCTTATGTTTTATTACTTTTACTTATGAGTGTGATATTGGTTAAGCTTCTTAGGCCTTAAAAAACTCAATGCTGCTATATGTTACTCCAACCACCGTATTGAAAAAGGTACGGATATAGGTAGGTGACAAAAGCTAAGAACTTTGATGTCTCACTCCATTCATGTTGCTGCCTCTCTGGATTGCACATTCCTAAACTTTCATCCAAGTCTATGGCACTTACTGCTCTGTAATTGCCATGTAACCAAGCAAAAGATAGTCGCTTCTGCTTCATTAATTTGACTAGTCACACGTGAACTGTTTCTGGCATACAGGATTACAGGTTATATTACGATGGTAAGTTTTGGAGAATCACATCATGGGAAATCAATGCATTACAGGACCACTTGAGAAAAGTTAGCTACTTCCTTCTCCAGCTCTCAAGTTAAGAAAAAGATCTATGTTCCTTTTCCTGTTATCATCTACAAGGAAAGTATATATTTCTTTCTTTTCAAGGAAATAAACTAACAGCCCTACGTATTCAACTTTTCAAATTAACAAGTTACATCACAACATCAATACAACTAACTAGTGACCTTTGATGTACTCATAATCCATACATTCCAAAAAGAATGAGTTTCTTGATGAGATTCACTAACTTTTGTTAATCTGCACTAATCTTTAAGATTAAAAGAAGGAGCAGATATGTGCAATCATATCTATAATGAGATATAATTGAAGGAATTGCTTTATAACACAATCGATTCCAGCAATCATTCAGATACAAATAAATGAAAAGAGCGTGAGTACCTGACCAAATCGTTAATCTCAAGCAGGAACTGGTGACATGATGAACCAAGTACTGTGTTTTGTTAGCAATAGTAGAAAGAGCCTAAACCCAATATTAGTGACCTAATAAAGAGCATCAGAGCAGTTAGGAACTATCATAGTTTTCATAAACGAGATTATAGGTTATATCCAAAAGTTCAGCTCTTTCTAGTATTCTCCATCCCATAATGCCTGCTGTGATTTCTTTTATTTCCCTTTTGCTTTCACAGGGGTTGTCACTCTCGGAGTTCCCAAGTTTATATCTTTTATTGTTCATTTTTAATGGGTTGCCAATGGTGGTTCAGACTTTAAGCTCGCTATGATCTATATGCAGCTTGCATGAGGTAGAGAACGATACAGAGAATCTACAATCACTAGTATGAACATGTGATTAAGCCCGCTTTTATGGAGAATGTTTGGAGGCCTCGAAACCTACCATCCGAACGAAAGGTTGTGGAAATTAGGTCTTTTCGCATGAGAGACAAATTAGTGAATGACTTTAGAGTTTATTTTACCTTAAAAAGTTAAATCTCCTAAGTTCTTGACAGTTATTCTGGTTTAGTAAGTACACGGTAAACTGACTCTTCGCTCCAGACGCCATGATCAAGCATTCAGTGTAGCGTGATCTTAGCGCATAAAACTTCAAAAATAATATATCATCAACTCCTAAACTTGCAACAGAGCAATTGGAAAATCGATATGTTAGATATAAAATAATGAAAAAGAAAGTCGAAAAGTTGACTACAACTACATCTGGGTCCTAGCTGACATCTACAAATACATTCGATAGTGAAGATGAAATTAAGTTGAAGTCACATCAATATCAGTTAATGATCACTGATAGGAGTTGGAAAGCGCCATGACTTGAGTAATAATTTACATTATAATTGTTTTTAAAGTAACTAAAACATTAATTAGTAATCTTGTCTAAACTTAAATGGCATAGATAAGCCACGTTGAAAGGTTGGGTACATGATTTTCTCTCGTTTCCCAACTTGGTCCCATTGGCTTGATGAGTATTACACTTTCTTCCCACCAGAAAACGCAGAAAGAAAAGGAGAGTGACAGTGGGGACTGAACGATGTTTTCAGTTTGCTTTTTTGCATTTCTGATCATGAGAGATGATATTCCCTGGTCTGGCTAACTTATGGAGAAAGAGATAGGATTAATGGGAGAGGAAAAAAAAAAAAAAAGGACAGAGATACAAGAAATGAATGCTATTTGGTGAGATGTGTAGGTGGACGACTCTTAATTTCTATGATAGGATTGGTTTTGCAACAAAGTTGTTGCATAGATGGGAGGTAACGCAATTAGCTTCCAGGACAAGGTAGATGCATGACCCCCATGTTTATTGGCTCTGGTTGATGAGGTCGTTGAACTTTTCTTGACAGAGTTCTGGACACAGCCCTTCCTTTAGATATTATGTTAGAGAATAAAGTAATTGTTCATGCGGGTTTAGCAATCAATTTATATCGGTCCCTCTGGGGTATCACTCCATGATTGTTCGTCACTCCTTGTTATTAGCTTGTTTCTGCTAGTGCTAGGTAGGAAACATCTTCCAGTTAGTATATATGCAGAAAAAACAAACAACTAAACTAATTGACAAGTAGTAATAAGTACCATTATGGTGCTTATACCAAAAATCCCCACGCTCATGTGGATAACTCAATTTAGGCCTATGGCGAACTCAATTTAAGCCTATAGCGTTATGTTTGATGCTTTACAAAGCTATTACCAAGATCATTGATACACGACTCAAACCTCATTTAGATGAACTCGTCGCAACGAGTCAATGCAACTTTGTACTTGGTCGGTAGATTATTGACAATATCATCGTTACCTACAAAGTCATACATACTATAAAAAGAAAATCTGGTAAAAAAAGGAATTCTTGCGACAAAGGTAGACTTAGAGAAAGCTTATGATAGACTTTCTTGGGATTTTATCAAAGGTACTCTTACCGAGATTGGTATCGCTGACTCTTTGATAAATTTGATAATGAAGTATCTTTCCTCAGTTTCTATGCTCGTGAATTGGAATGAGGATTTGTAACGGTTTAATCTAATTGCAAGATATGGGACTTGAATCTTCTGTTGATTAAATACATAATTGATATGAAATTTATAAAGACTTTGGGCTCTCTACCCTCATAAGCTAGCTTTTGGGATGTGGCTCTCCTAAAGTCCTTATCAATTGGTATTAGAG
>JANKYE010000009.1:4613091-4624835 GCA_032467995.1 Erythroxylum dillonii | reverse complement strand
ATAAAGGACATAAATTGGACGACGAAAAACACAATACTAAAGAACAAAAGCAACGGCATTCACGTGGATCACAAACTTAAAAAGAAGACATCATCCAGTGGAAATAGATGATTTAATAGATTGAGTGGGAGTTTTCTTGATAATGATGAATATCCTAGTAGTAAAGAACCTAATAAACCACTAAGGAGACATGAAGCAAATCCTAACTATATGCTTAGGCTTTAAGTTTGGAGTTTAAAAGTACAAAAGAATTCAAAGATGTCATTGTTGACTATACAATGAATTCAATATGCAATAGGAAAGAAATTAATTAAGGATTAGGGTCGGATGCATAGAAGGTTGCAAAATAAAAGTTATTTGCATCATATGACAATATCGATAAGTTCTCCAAGGTTAAAAACTACAAGCCACAACAAGGTAACTTCATTTTAAACAAAACAAAACGCTCTCCAAAATTTCTTACAAGGGCATTTCAGGGACAGAATTTTTGAGAAGCCAATTATTACAACCATTAAGATGATTAAGAAATGTAAAGAGAAGTTGAACTTTTTTGTTATAGAAATTAGAAAGTTGAAAATTTTTGTTAAATTTAGTATGTGTAAAGGTGTGAAAAAGAAATTAAGAAAAGAGAGTTGCAGAGTGTGTGAATTAGTATTAGAAACCACAAGAATATGTTTGAGTCAAAAAATAGAAATCCTTGTTCAACTCTTGAGCTTCAGCTATCAAGGAATCAAGAGTTGTCACTACTCCAATTCGCACCAGGGAGGAGTGAATTCGAAGATTTGAAACAAAACTCTAATCTCCGAACTAAGTTATAGTTTAAATTTAAAAAAATTCATGACAATATATTTAATAGAAGTATAGAAACCTAACAACTCAGTCTAGTGAAAGACTATTTTACTCGTTTTTTAACAAGTTAAAACCATGTTGCATTAAGTCTAACTTAAAGTTTGACTGACACATTAAAGAGCAAAATATACCTTCAACCAGTATTTTTGCTTCAATCTACGTTGCTCCTGATCGGACGGACATGTAAACTTTCAGTATCGGTTATGAATGCATCTAAACTATCAGACAAGAAGCATCCAAACTATCAGACAAGAAGCATCTAAACTATCAGTATGTGACATGAATGCATCTATACTTTCAGTGTGTCTATGAATGCAAAAACGATTCAAGTAATGTAGCTGGCAGTGTTATAAGAAAATTGATAATTCTTTCTTGACTTACATGCTCAAAAAGCAATCTTTTTTGTTCTTAAAATGTTCAACATCCAACTACTATATTGAGTCGATTAGAACAATAGAAAGGACAAAAGGAAATTAGAAGGGGCAAAACTCCTCCGCATCATCGCCATCATACTTGATACAAGAGGCCTCTGTGCCTCTAATCAATTAGCGGTACTGCAAAATTTGAAAGAAGCACGATTAAGTTGAATCATTCTCAACGAATAAAATAAAGAGAGAGAAGAAACATCAATGGAAGTATGGAATTACACAAAGTTTCAAATTTCAGTCAAGATCCAAAGTAATTCTCAAAGAAGTTTATTTACAAAAAAGAAAAAGATTGAAAAACAAACCTTGATGAATCCAATTTCCTTTGCATTGCTACGGAAGCACTGCCTGCAGCACATGAGTCCGTACTTCCTGATCAATCCATGTGGATTTCCACACACACGGCTGCCCCCAAACCACAATTAGCCATTAACAACTTTTACTCAAAATACAACAATCAACTATTATAATGTAATGTTCACCACCACATCAATTAAAAGGAACCAACTATCAATAGGGTTTCCAGAAATTGGGCTAAAAACCAAAGAAAGAATATTTATCAAGCTACAAAACTAGTACAAGACAACAACAAAAAAATACATAGTACCAACCATGAATATATCAAAACCTGGTAAACACAATCTCGGGTGGAAAACAAAAAATCGACCAATAAATCAGAGGACAATAAAAATGGAGGAAGCGAACGCCATACCAGGTACGAGATCCAGGACCATAGGTCTTGGGGTGGGAGCTCCAAACGTTTGAGTGACCCATCGCTTCAAATCTCTCTACCTCTCTCTGGTGCTTGGAATTTTAACAAAAACCCTAACCACGCCGTTTACGAGATGAGAGAGCGAAAAGCTTTTTGTTCTAGGTTTTTATAGGAAATAGGCGAAGCAAGCCGCGAAGATGATTCGTCCACCTAATAAACGCATCGTTTTCGGTAATCTTTTTGAAAGGGCCCAAGTTGGCGTTTGTCCAAGGCCCATGTAAACTGACATTCTCCGTTTTCGTTCGTTCGTTTAATGCAAATATTTGCTTATAATAAGTATACAACGTGAAAGATAAGATCCTCTATTTAGTTTTGTGGTGTTTTATTTTATTCTATAAATTTCAGTCATTTATTTATATAGATCTTATATGAGTCCCGCATAAATAAACGTGAAACTTACGCAAATAAATGGCTAAAATTTATGGGATAAAATAAAACACTATAAAATTGGACAGAAAATTTAGACTCACTACATGATCAAGTTTATTTTGTTGTCAACTCATCGAGTTTTTTTTAATAAGTAAAGGAAGTAATAAATACTACTTAAGAGGACAAATAATAAATTAATAATACTATTTTAAAAGAGTAATAATTATTAACTAAAGAAAACATAAACAATATAATTAAATTAATCACAAGTATAAATTTAAATTGTAGATTATATTTATATTACAAATAAATTACATTATGGTTTTAGATTATTATAATAAATATCAATAATTATAAAACTTAACCGGTTCGGTAAATTTAATTGTAAAAATCTTAGACTTTCCAATTTTTTGTTTAGTTTTTAACTTTCCAGTTCAATTTACGTTAATAACTTTTGTTATTAAAAACTAATCAATTTATTAATTAATCATTAATTTTTGTAAATTAAAAAATTCTTACAAGTCAAAATAAATAAATAAATTTTATTTAACAATCTTTTTTTTCAATTAAGCTTTAAATTTTTAATAAGTAAGAAAATGCCTTTTTAAATAATATTTTAAAAATGCTTCTTCAAGAACTCAAATGCAAATGCTTTAGGTCATGGCCTGCTGGAGAGAAATGTAGTCTGAAGTAGCCATTTATCTCCTCCTCTCCCAAACAATCAGAGCTTTGAAAGATTGTTGTCAATAGGTGAATATAGCTAAAAGACACAACGACAAAAGAAGATTGCATAAAGATGCTAATGCCAAACACAGCAACACAAAAGTTTATTCCAATGGGCATAAATGGAGAGATGGATAACATCCAGCTGGCGGGGAAGATGCTAAATACAAAAGAGCAACAGAAAGCCGAGCCATTCCTGGGTTTATGTTATCTATCGTTCATTTCACTCAAAAGCTGCGGCGGAAATATGGTGCGCACCTTGCCCATCCAAAGCAGTTCCAACAAGGCCGCTTCTTCCTCTTATCAGACAATCGAGCATTTTCTATTTCGTTCTTCCTCAGCATCTCCCACATGACGTGAACATCTTCATACTCGCAAGCCCTTATATCATGCGTCAGTTTCAACAACCCTGCTTTCCAAGATTACTCCTCACTTTCAGACAAATGTTTTTAAGGGACAAGACCAATAGAGAAATAAAAGTCTCTGACTAGTTTAAGCGCATTGCCTTTAGAAGATTAATTCTCAATTTGATTCAATAAAAGGAAGAATGTGAGATTAGGTTTATAATCCTAGAATATCCATCCCTACGCTTCCAGTTCAGTTGTTTACCAAGTTTAGTTATCACAAGAGAAGGAGACTGATGCTAGTCCAGGAAAACCGTACATTGGGAAAAGTCCTTTCGAAGGCCAGGACTCAGGACAGTAACAAATGTTAGTGAAACTGTAGATAGTTTCTAGTTTTCTGTATCTCCGTAATGAATTGAGTGGACTACGGGGTTTCCCTTTTTGAATGAAAGGCACTTCTATGTAAGCTCAAGCAATTCCATACCTTCGTTTTACATATCAATTTCTCCAATAAACAGAAACGGAGATACAGTGTGACATTTCGTAAAAACCAGAAAATCAAAATCGAAACTATATATGGAGCTTGACAACGAACAATGGCGTTCCAATCACACCGACAAGAAAGCTACAAACATGGCCAGAAGCAAAAATTTTCAAACACATTCCCACCAAAATCATAACTTATAGAACCAAAAAATGGTTCACGGGCAGTAAAAACACGAAAGGGAAGACAAACATACCGGGTTTTCGAATTCCCAGACGCACAGCTACCCCTTTGCAGACCCTATTCACTGGACGCCGAATCTTATCCCACCCGTCCATTTCGTATAATTTGTGATTATATACCCACTGCCGCTTTCTTCCAATGGAGAGATCAAGAAGCAGGGGCACCCCAAAACCCACCACACAAACAGGAAGTAATTTATAACTCTTCCTCTTTTACAACAAATAAAACCGAGAGTATGATTTGTCTCCTCTATAAAAAACAATACATTGTAACCTCCCAACTAGAAACTAACAGAACGAGGAGAATGCGAGAGGCCTTATTGACAGCCCAACCAACTCCTCTCTCTCTTTCTCTCCCAACACAACGCCAGTGAATTAATCAGTTAATCTACGTGGCAATGCTGACGTTGTAACGGTCGACACGTGTCTGCTTAAGTCGTGTCGGAATCCATTGCTCAGCTCGCGAAGATTGCGACGGCTCTCTGATTGGTACGGTCAGCACACTTTCTTAGCTACGTGGAGAGTAATAATAGGCTGTCACTTTTGGTGATCGTACGGGCCTGTCAAGATATTTTCCATTCTTTGTCTCGTCTTTTGATGAGGTCCACGTTTTTTGGGACAAATGCAACGAGGAGCTTTCGGTTGGCAATTTGAATGGACATAAAGGATGTGATGTCTGGTGGTTAATGTCAAGTGAAAACAATCCTTATGAATAGACAACGTGGCGATACATAATTGGCCAGACCGTTTGCTGCTGAAATAATAATTTTGGGCATATTAAGACAGCAGGGATTGTATTATGAAAGATTTACGACCGATGGCTTTCAAATTTGTTATTTCTATGTTTATTAGTTGGTTTTAGAAATACAAGAAATTCAATGGAGAAGCCAAAGCTGCAACGCAACGTATGACGGCCTATGTGGTGTACTAAAAGAATGCTAGAAAATTAACAGTAAAAATGGGCCTAACTGCTGCATTCTTGTGAGCTGATGAAGAACGCAACCAAGTCGAGGATGATTTGCATAACATTATGGAGAGCTCACTTTCTTCAAACTTGCCATGTATGTTAGATAGACAGTCCATGCATATGCACACGTACTGTTCAGCAAAGGCTGACAAGAAACAAGGTGAAAACAATTGTGCATCATTAGTGAAGGTGTTGGGCATCATGCAAAGATTTCAAGCTCAAGCCAATATCACGAAATATGACGGAATAGAATAAGATAAACCAAAAGGGGCTACCTGCAGATGAACTGGTGTGAATTTATATGTAGCAAAGTCACAGATTGGCCAATACAGAAGACCATTTACCAATGTTGGTAGCAAGTCTCGTTTCAATCTGGCAGTTATCTCCCCACCATTTTCACCTGCGTTTAGCACCATAAAGTTCAGTTTTAAAATTGCATTTTAGACCATAATAAAGCATTCGTATAACATACTATAGACTCCGATGCAATGCAACTCCAAATCAGCTAAAGGACACCTTACACCAGTTAAGAGGACAAATTTACATGTAAAGTTAGGGAGATGGAAAATAATATAGAATTTCATCAGATGCATTAGGAAGTTGAAACTGTCTTATTCTTTGTTCGAGCCAGCAATAAAATATCCGAAGGCTACTACATTCAACACATAAGAAGTCGTGACAGAAGACTCAATAACTCAATCCAACCGGGAGGCCTAAGATGTTCAGCTCTATGGGCGTGTAACTGTGCAAGTAATTAACTGATTGAAAACTATTTAACCCACAATCGCAGACTTGACATTCAACTTATTACCAGCTAATGTCAAATGATAAGCTCTGTTTTTGTGGTCGTAGACATCTGTGTTCGAAGGAACTCAAACTGCATTTGTCATTAAATGAAGGAAAAACATTTTGTTTACCTTGTAAAGCTGCATTATAGGAGAAGAAAAGAGTAGTATTCACAGGTCCATAGACACCCTGCCCCAAAAATATTTTCGCAAGGGTACTCAACATGTCACGTTTTGGCAGCGCTCTTGACATAGCATTGAACCACAAATGCTGCGATGGCCCCAGAAAAACAAACCCGTATCCAGCCATGCGTAATGTCCTTATTGCATCCAAAGAATCAGATGATTGAGAAGATATCATCTAATAAGATATTTATTTCAAACATTAATAAGTAGGTTGATCAAAACTGAATAACAAATTAATTTGTAAAAGGAAATGTAAAGATAAAAGACAGGAACTGCGCATGCTTATGCCATCCATGTACTAAAATTTGCCTAATACCTCACGAACTTGTAAAACTAAGTTTTATGTCTCCTACCTACTACTTAGGAACTTGGATTTGGACGAACACCTTGTTAAATTAGCGGTTATTCATCCAGAAAAACCCCCCAATATGGAAAAATGCCAAATTTCTTATGACAAAACTTTGATTATAATATCACAGATTTGGCAATTATTAACGGAAGCAGACGATTAAACTAAGGGAACGACGGGATATAAGAGCAGGAATACATGGAAAAGGCTTTGAGTAGCGGAAACATGCTTCCAAACACACCATAGTCAGATATTTACAGTCGAATTCCACGAGAACTTAAGCATCTTAGAAACTTTCAAGTAATTGTGCAGTATAGTTAACGCTACATTTAATCGGTTTTGTCACCCCAAAAAGAAGATAAATATCAAGCAAAACAGAAAGCTAAAGGTGTACCTGAGCAGTCATGTCAGAAGCAGCATATATTAGGGAAGTAGTAATGGTTTTGGTGGTAGCTGGGTGTGAATTAAGCTTGCCCATATACCATCCCAGAAGCCCAAGTTTTGATTTTGAATTGGAATAAGATGATTCTGAGAATGAACGTGATGGTACATAGAGAAAGACAGAGGCTTTGGAGACTCTTGTTTTCTTTATGTTGTGGGACGAACGAGTGCTTGTGCAGAATCTCTGTTGCTGTTGGTTTGTACACGAACCTTTTGAGAGGAAATTGGCTGTGACGCAGCGCTTAGCGGTGGATTTCACGGATGCGCCGCCCATGATGTAGAAGAAGGATTTGGGGATTTGAAGAACCTCTTAAGTGATTATGAAGGGAATTTCACTTCTCAGCGAGCAAGACAAAACTAAAACGAAAGCTCAAATGTTTTCGTTTGAATATAATTTCCTCTCGTTTTGCCATGTTAGAAAGTTCTCTTATACTCACCTTCCTTCCTTCCTGTATCTTCCCTCAAAAGAGGAGCAAATTAAGGCTGACGAAAGAAAACCCGTTCCGTGTGGAAATGTTGGTGGGCCTCAATTTTAGAGCAAATCAATTTGGGATAGCAACTATCGTGCTCTGACCTTTTTCCTTTTAGTTCCATGGGATAGTTCCATATCGTCCCCACCAGAAGTTTTAGAATTAGATTTGTCTAAATACAAATTTTCTTAGCCCTCGTTCATTTCATATAAACATTGAAAATGAAACAAAAGTTGAATCGTGATGTTGATGTTAGTCTCCATGGACTCGGGAGTATGAGAATTCAATTGTGGCACCACATGTTAGATGAGAAAGTTAAACTCTCCATGTAGTTGATCCTTTCAGCATCAAATTCTAAGTCTACTTAAATTTTCTACTTCTGACTTTTCTATAGTAGCAAACTACAGCGTTGCGTTATAGATTTGCTCATCGTTAAATTATGTTTTAGAACAAGTAACAGAAATATTGGTAAAGTGAAAGGTTTGCAAGCAAGAGTAAGAGGAGCACAAAATGGCGAAGTGGCTCTTTGTTTGTAGTCTCTTGTATTAGGAAATTAGATCCGAAGAAAAGCCCGACGAAGCTCCAACTAATGGACAACAAGCCTTTTATCCACAATCATTATCAGGCTTCTGCTTATGCACCATCCGTGGTAGCAGTAATATAGGTTTTTAAGGCCATCACAGCCAAGATTGCTACATGAAAACGTACTGTTGAGGATCTCAAGGGACCCATTTGCTCTTCCAAGTACTAAATCTCTTCTCGTTAACCAGCCATCAAATGTCTATTGTTTTCGACACATTTAGTAGGTGTTGACTCGTTGTAAACTTGACGCTTCCCTAATCTGGTGGGCTAGAATTTCTTCCTTTGCGCGAGAAGCAGCGCAGGCTTATAGATAAATCTAACATAAGCAAAGATAATTTACCATTGGTCCTAGTGTAAGCCCCCCTTGTGTATAAGAGGCATTAGGACCTACACCACGATGGGTCAGGCCGAGCCTGGACCTAGAACAACTTCTGATGGGCCCAACTCCACCTTTTTCGATATAAATTTTTAATTTTTTCAAAAAATTAGAAAATAAAAAACAGCGTCATTTTTCACAATGGTGTCTAGCCTCAGTTGACCCTGGACAACTTGAACTCGAATCGGCTCGAGATTTTTCAATTAGGGTCTACCTATTGACCTTCCCAAATGACATCACTAAACCTAATACATTTGATTCGATTAACTAAATAAAAATTAAATAGTTTGAATTTTAAGAATTATCAATTTAAAAAATACGTTTGAATTTATTAAAAAGCCCAAATCTATATTAATAAATATCTTTAATTTAATTTAATTTACAATTTTCTTTCAATAGTTTCTCATTGATATAATTATTGAAAAATAGAATAGAAAACATAAAATTTTTCATTGTATTTCAAACATATAAAAATAATAAAATAAATGTTTGATGTTCTAATTGGTGGTTTTAGTGTTCAATGAATTATTGCTTCTACTTGTTGTTTATTTAAAAATTGATCATTTCATATATAAAAATATTTAAAAAATCTTTAAAATATGAGTTTATATGTATTTTGGTTTAAATTTAATTTTTATAATGAATTTTAAAAATTAAATACTTTAATTTAAGTCTAAGAACTTTTAAATTTGTAATTAACTTTGATCCAACTCAAATTCGTTTAATTAGAATCTATCATCTTTCTTAGAATGAGGTAAGGGATAGAGTTCTATAAATCTTTTAAGATATAGATAAGTGAGTTTGGATATCTCATGGTTAAGTTAATTTAAGGTATGAATTCCTCTTTCCTTTATGTAATAAGAGAGATGATCATTATGATATTCTAATCTTAAAATTCAAGATCTTTTAATTAAATTTAAAAAGTTCAAATATTATTTTTCTATGTAAACAATAACAACAATAGAAACTCGACTTCATCCATAATCATTAGTCTATTTTTGCGTGAAAAATCTAAAGCACTTTTATTGTGATTTCTTTCCTCTCTTCTTTTCTTTTTATGAGATTCTTTGATGGTTAATAATACATTAATTTTTTGGCCTAATTTTTTTCATTTTATAACCACCAAATTTAAAGGATGGGAAGAATTTAAAATCCCTTTTGACTCTAATTTTCTTAAATCCAATAACCATCACATTAGATCGGCTTCTATTAGAATTAGCTTAATCAATTTCATTGGCCACTACAGATTATTAAAATAATCTAAGACTCTCTCACTTAAATGATGATATGACTTGGTGATTTAACAAACCATAAGCATGCACCATATATTGGATCTATCAAGTTATCATCTTTAACTAAATTGAAATGATCAAATTGTGGTAATTATAAGTCATTTAAGACATGGTTCCTTCTATGTATTACATAATGTACTCAACTTGGAACATTAATTAAGGAATACTATAATCCTCGACTTTATTGTCTTTCAAAAGACAAAACATGTATCACACCAAAATAATACATGTATACAGTATAATATGGATAATAAGCAACAAGTATAAACATAACTTTAATTGAATTAACAAGTGTCACAATAATACGAGCAAGTTAACCATATGTATGGCCAAAAGATATTTTGGACGGTAATCTTTTACTTAATAGATCTTCTATCATTATGTCAGTACAAATATGCTCAATCAAAACTTTATGTTTTTGCAGTTCTTCTTTGACAAACAAGTACTTCAAATCCATATATTTTATACTTTTTGAGTACTTGTCATTAGTAGAGAAGAAGACATTTGTAGAATTATCATAATAAATTCTTGGCAACTTAGCTATACTGTCAACAATATCAAGTCCCATAACAAAATTTCACAACCAAAACATATCAAAGTATACCACAAATTCAACGTCCAAAGTAGAAGTAGCAAGGTCAAACTACTTTCCACTCTTACACGAAACCACTCCTTTAGCAACAAGAATATGTAACCGAATGTGTATTTCTTTGAGTCCACGTGTCCAAAATAGTTTAAATCGAAGTAGTCAACCTCTTTGAGATAATCTAACCTTCTATATTTAAGCAAGTAATCCTTGATGCCTTAAAAATACCTAAAGACCTTCTTTACACCTTTCCAATAGTCTATTTTAGGATTATTTTAATATCGGCTTACATTCCAATAACAAAGCTGATATCCGGTCAAGTGCATGTCTAAGTATATATCAATCTCCTAAACACTAATACATAGGGAATATATTTCAATATTGTCTTTCATTAAAAAAAGTTCTCAAGACATTGCATTTCACTAAACTTGTCTCCTTTCCAAATTTGAACTATTCTTACGGAGATTTTTTATATTCTAAATCCCTCTTTCTTTTTATTGATATAGCATTTTTTGGACAATCCTAACAGTCCTAGTGATCTATCATGGAATATTTCTATTCTTATAATGTAGGATGTCTCACTCGTATTTTTCATTTCAAAATTCGTAGAAATACACTTCTTTACATCATGTAACAAGCCATCATCATTAATAACAAGAAGGATATTGTCAACAAAATAATGAACATATGCTCACTAAACTTTATGTAGTTATACTGAACAATGATATTCTTAGCAAAATAATTTGAGGTAACGATATCATTGAATTTAAGATACCACCTTCACGAAGCTTCTTTCAGTCCAATATCAACTCCTTTAACTTATATACCAAGTTTTCCTTTCTTATGGTTAAAAACCCTTCTAGTTGGTTTATATAAACTTTTTCTTCTAAGTCACCATTTAGAGAGGTAGTCTTTATGTCCATTTGGTGAATCTCTAGATCATAAGGAGCCATAAAATTTAAAATAATTCTTTAAGAGTCTTTCTTTGAAACTAAAAAAAAATGGCCTTTTTATAATCAATGTCATCTTTTTGGGTGTAACCGTTGGTGACAAGTTCAGCCTTGTACCTCTTAACGTTGTTTTTTGAGTCTTATTTAATCCTGAAGACCCATTTATAACTTATTTACTTTGAACCTTTAGGAAACTGGACTAGCTCTTAGACTTTGTTATCATCCATTAATTTTAGCTCTTCTTTTATAGCATTGAACCGCTTTGTAGATTTGCTACATTCTATGGCTTATTTTAATGAGACTGTATTCTCATCAATACTTAAGTCACATTCATGTTTAAGTGAATAACTATATAATCATTTGAAATAGTTGGTCTTTGTCTGTCTTATAGAACTTCATAATACTATTTTTATAGTTCGTCTAGCACTTGTTCATTTGTGACTTGCACATTGTCGATTGGCTCATCACCTATATGCAATGTTATGAATACCGTACCGGACTTGGTACCGGATTGAGCTCTGGAACGAAACTGTACCGGTACCGGTTGGTACC
>JANKYE010000009.1:4563878-4579559 GCA_032467995.1 Erythroxylum dillonii | reverse complement strand
GTCCCCATTTCCCACAAGCACTAGGAAGGAGACAGACGGGTCAATTTCCAAACCCAAATACCGAGCGACCTGACTTTGAATGAAGTTATGGGTGCTACCGCCATCGAGAAGCACCTGCACCGTCTGACCCTGGAGCACCCCCATGAAACGTAATGTAAGAGGGGAGAGACAGCCTGACAGCGCATTATAAGAAATCATAGTTTGTGATGGTGAAGTAATAGTGGGTGGAGTTTCAGACGCTAGTGGTGGAGTGTACAGCTCTATGATTATTTATAAAACAGTGCCAACAGAATTTGTAACCGAATTGCAGCTAGCCCAACATGTAGTCCTCTAGTGTCACTGGCTTCCTTTTTTCACACAATGGCCTTCTAGTAGAATTTGAAGCAATTGCTGACTCACGTGCATTTGCTACTTCGGATGGTTCTTGGATCGTGACATATTGCCTTTTTTTTTTGATAAAAGGGAATCAACTATTACAAACTACATAGCAAATCGGGGGAAACAGATTCTTGATAAATCTTCTAATGGATTCAAGTGGTACCCTATAGGTGTGGTGGCAAAATAAATAACTCCGTCTGCCATCTGCTTAGCGTAATTAGCAAGCCAGTCGGCACATATGTTGCTCTCTCGATACACATGTCGATGAGCAACAGTCCAGCTCCTAGTAAGTAGTAGATGAATGCTCCGAAAGATAGTATTGAGAGTCCTAGATCGACGATCTGAGAAAGAGAAGATGTCGAACACTGCCTTTGAATCTACCTCAATTGGATATGTTGAAATCTCAATTTCTACACTTGAGTAAGCCCGGTAAAAACCCCCCAGAGCTCTACTGCCATCGCTGAGCACCATCCAAGATTCTGAGCGAAGCCCCTACGCCATGGTCGGCACTATCCAGCAAAAATCCGCCAGCAGTGGCCGAAGACGAGGACCGCTTGCAAGCACTATCAATATTAAGCATGATCCAACTTAGGGGAGGTTTGCTTCATCCGATGAGTTGCTCTTGTCGCATGCTATAGCTAGCAGAACCCGCTCAATTGTGTCACCTAATTGGAGAGGGAATCTGACCTCTATAAGACAAAATAAAGGAGAGAGGTGAGGAAGACATATTGCCTTTTTCTAACGAGGCACCAGTGCTACTGCTTGTAAACGACAGCATTTTAGTACATCACGTAACTGTACTAACTAGAAACAATCATATGGTTGCCTAATTCCTTTTCTTTCCCTGTTTAATTGTCTCGCCCAATCTTCAATACAGAAAGTCCAAATTTCCCTCTTCCAGGCTTTCTGTCGAGTCATCCTCTTTTGATTACGAGGTTGTTGCGGGAAGGATCTAGAAGTTCAGAAAAGAAAGACAAGCATTGAGGGGTTCGGTATTGTTGATTGGTGATCGAGTTTCGAGTTTTGCGTGGCTTGGTGTCAATGGCATCGAGTTTTGATCGGTGGGAGAAGGATCCCTATTTCTCTGCGGCTGAGGAAGTTCAAGAATCTGCCGACAGGTATTTCTATTCCACTTGTGTAATTATTATTACCATATTCTATTTCTTTTAATATGTTGTCCTTAAATTAATTGCATTGCGTATTCTTGACAATGACATTCTTGGATCATGTTTCTGAGATCTGGTTAGGCACTGCCGTTTATGGACAAGACATTTTCTTGTCGATTTAGTTGCTTTAGAACACAGATACAGCGATTGGGTTTTTTAATGAAACAAAAGCGTGCACTTTATTTGACTTATGTTTGATGGCAATTTTTTTTTTGGGATTACAATTTGGTGTCGATTTGGAATGCTGATGTTCCTGTTTTTTACTTCTAACGTTTGTGGGTAATGTTTGAAGGATGGAATCAACTTATAGAACATGGGTTCATGCGAAGAAGGACACCTCTAATTTGTGGAATTGCGAGGAACTTCACCGTGACCTACGCACCTCTCTTGGCACCACCAAATGGCAGGTCACCTCTCTCTGTCTTGCTCTCCTCCCGTCTCTTTCTCTTGTTCAAGTGGTTCTGCACTGTTAGTTAGTGGAATTCAATTTTATTCTGGATTGGGCATTGCAGTTAGAGGAGTTTCAGCGAGCAGTCAGGTCAAGCTACATTAAAAGGTCCCGTGATGATGCAAAAGACAGGCATCATGAATTTATAGTTGCAATTGAGGATCATATTTCAAAAATTCAAAGTGCTTTAAGGGATTCTGCACTTTCTGAAGGCAAGACATCACTGCCTTGGGTGCATTTGGACGAAGGAGAGAGCAATGAACTTGCTTTGTTTTTGTCTGGACCACCTGAAGATAATACCGCTTGGAAAATTCACAATAGGGATCTTGATAAGTTGCAAGAAATGGAAAAAATGTCAGAACCAGAATGTTCAAAGAACTCTACGCAGTCAGTCGGTCTCAATTCCTTGGAATCTAGGGAGGAGAAACTTCATGGCCATAGAAGGACTGCGAGTGCTAGTGCTGACATTGGTGCTTGGAAGATTGCAATTGCTGATGATGGCTTCCAACCGAATTCTTCTACCAGGCATGTTCCTCAACCCCCACGAAGAGTACCCAGTTTATCTGGAGTTTTAGATTCTATGGAATTAGCGTACAAGTTTAAGTGGCCAAACAATGGCATTAGAAAGTGGAAGCCAACAGATCGTCATCAAGAATCAGACACTGCTCCATTGCGATCCTCAGAGTTGACTAGGGTGTGTGCTTAGTAGCTTGCGGAATCTTATATCCCATTCTTTTAATGGAATATACTTCATTATCTAATGTCTGGGTGGTACTATATTTACTTGATGCTTGTCTTAATATTCTTGCAGGGCATTGATGCATGTTATGAAAAGAGTAAGAGTTGCCTTGATGGCTATGATGAATGCTATAGTAAGCAACTTTATGGGTGCTATGGAGCTATGCAGAGACAGCTTCAACGGTCTCAGTATCAAATGCAATATAGTCAACCTGTTCGAGTTGCTTTTTCAATATTTCTTCTTATTTGCTTGATTGGTGAGCATCCTTTATCTCATTATTTCACTCCTTACTGTGGTTGTATTTTGAGTGTTGGTTGCCTGAGCCTGATATAGAGGCTTTTGGTAATTGCCTATGTGCAGGAATAAGATAGGAAGATTGTTCAAAAACTGATTGATTGCTATACCAATGTAGTTTTCTGGAACATTGAGTATGATTCTGCTTATCAATTTAAGTGCTTCCACATGAGGCATACTTCCAACTAAGGCAGGATTTCAAATTATATGCTGGCGGTTAGACTGAGGAGCATGATTATTGTGAAGCTATGCCTTGACAATCAGTACTCTTCATGTATCTATTTCGACTATTAAAGGCATTATGTTGGAGCTTCGTGTTTGTTACAAAGTCTATTGCTGTATGCATTTGTGTTCTGTTTGCTAGATTGTGGGTGTTGTTTTATCACTTAATATTTCTTTGATTTATCCTGATCATATAGAAACTAGATGTTAAAAATCTTTCCTCTCGACAAAAAAAAAAAAAAAAAACCTTTTCTTGGTGTTTTTAGTTGGTGAATTTAGAGACTAATGGCAGCTTTTCTTTGACAGCGTGTCACTATCTGAACATTGTTGAACGTTTCTGGTTTTGCTTTGAAGTCAATATTACTTCATATAGTGGTTATTAGTCATTTTCCAATTTGGTGGGAAAAGATGTGGATAGCTTACTTCTTGTGCACTACATCTTCCGATGTCACAAGTAAAATAGTCAATCATGTTGATCGACTGATGCTCTAATCTAATTGATAATTAAGTTCATTTGATATTGGGCGAGGCTTAAATTGGCATAAATACAATTTCAGAATGTTTAGGCGCTTGAATGGATCAAGTTAAGACACATTGACCTATATATATGGAGATCTTACTTTAGGTGTTAGGTATGTGGAGATTATGCTTTCACTGATGTGGGATACTTGAGCATCAGGCACAAGGAATGCCTGTTGTTTTGGGGAGCATTTTACCTTTTGTGAGTAAACGGGATGTTTCTATATTTTACTGATCACTAGTTTGGAGTAAAGAACAACGGCTGTTTTTATAAAATGAGCTTGTTAGGTTCATTGACACTCATGTTCTGGCCTCTTTTTGCAGTATTGATAGCATTGCGCGTACTATAAGGTGCTATGCGGACTCTTCATCCTTTGCGTAGGACAGGGGTCATTAAGTTCCGAGGAAGGGGTTGCAGTATGGAGAGTGTGATTTTAAGCTAAAACAAGCTCCCTCCTTGATCCACAGAAGAATCCAAGTTCCTTTCTGCGTTTGGCTTCTATTTTCCCTGAAATTTTGATCCATGTAGACCAAATATTTTGTACCAATGTAGGAGCCAACAAGGTAGAGAACAGATCGGGAATGTCCCCTGATGTCTCACCTGATCTTGTAACATATGTACCTTTCTCCATAAGCTGCAGTTTGACCGAATACAATATCTTACAAAAGCACTCCCAAAAACCGTATTTAAACTGTTAGATGCAAGCCTTTATTGACCCAAAAAGAAAAGAAAACCTCTGAACCTTGGGTTAAAGTTTTAGATCGTGAAAAATGCCTTGTACTTGACGTGACTTGGCATTTATTAATGGAAACAATCATTTTATTAATTCGGCAGCTTAATTTTAAGCTGTAACTTGGAAATTAGCCTGGTTTTCTTCCTAGCCCTCTGTTTGCTGAATTGCGCAAAGTATTAGTAAGTTTTAACCAATGTTGAATCGGGAATAACACGAATTCATGCAAGTAGACTAGATAAATGGATAATATTGACAAAAGTTTGAAACTAGATGAGAGTTGACATACATACAAGACCAATCTGTTCAATTTCACTGAGGCTGGAAAAGGTCCAAGTCCCAGTCTGTTCAATTACTTTTCAAGATCATGAGAAATAATCCAGAATACTAATATATGAAGACCAGGAAACAGTCAAGTTCCAACAGGTCGAGAAAGTCGCCTCATTTTCAGCACTGAATTACGTTTCATACTATCAATTTCCATAGATTTTGAGCATGTATGAGTAATAGACTAATAAATAGCTCAACAACGGATAAAGTTAACATAAAAATTGGTGCAAAGGTTACCTCTCTCTTTGCTTTCACGGCATCTAACTCAAATCCAAGACTGGTACATAAGTTCAGAAGTTTTCCTATGCATAAGTTGCTCAATGGACTCCCACCATCAGAGCTTCACAATAAACAATGTTTACATCCTAGATGAAGAGCTACCGTGATACAGGAACTTCCTCTGTACTTCTCAGCATCTCTTTAGACTCATGACTACCGTCATCCTTCCTGTGAAACTCAACACCTTGGAACGTGACTCGAGAGTTTCGGTATTGACTGCCGAAAGCAGTGCCAAAGCCCCAGCCAAGGCCTAAGCCAACCCCACAACCTCCTCCTGCAAACCAAAACTCTCAGTATCAGTCCTTGGACATAAAGAAGTATAAAGCACCAGCTGCATACGCATATAAGCTGCTCATTTTTTGCAAGTTTTTACCTGCACCAAGACCCAAGATATTCAAAGGCATACCTGCAGCAGAAGACTATTTTAATTAGTAAATACTCGTTCAAAATGGTAATTCAGTAGATAGAGTAGGATAAAGCCTTGGTTCTATCAGGAACGTAGTACAGAAACACTTATGAGCGACGAGGAGGACATTAGCAAAGTTTTCTTCAATCAATTTATTATCCAGCGTGAACTCTTATCATCAGTTGAATGAAAGCTAACATCAAGCATAAATAAGGATAGAAAGAACGGGAGCATTTGCATAAGTGAAGCAGGAAAGCGCAAGAAATTGAGATCAATATCATAAACTGCAACTGGACCAAAGAATTGCCTTTTTACAATCATAGAACACAGCTAACGGAAAGAGAAAATTTCTCTTCAACATAGAATCCCCACCTAAGAAAGCCCTCTAACATAATTCAACAATTACCATATAAACCCACCCTAATCGCCTTCAGTTACAAACATAAGTACCACTAGGCCTTTCAAAATTCATCAAAACGAAAAGAGAAAAAGAACTGACCGCCGAAACCCCAACCAACGCCGAAGCCACAACCAACACCGAAACCTGAAATCAACAAAGAGAAAAGATTCAATTTGTAGGAAACAATATTACCCAGGTATTACAATCCAGAAAGGCACTCTAAACAGGCAAATACCAAATCCAACACCAGCTCCATTGAAATTCGTAAGAACCATTTCGGTTGTCACACAATAGTGTCTGAGGTGAGCCTGAGAAAGGTCAAGTGAATTACGAATTGACACTGGGGTGGGTCGAATTGCTCCAGAATAATTGAGCCAAGCCCATACCAATTAAACCCAAATTTAAATGGGCGTGTGCTTACGATTGCATGCCACATTTATCCTCTTCGGTCTCACTATTTATGGAATACAGTGTTAAACACGACAGACAGACGATTATGTTTAATGTCATAATTAAAAATTAAAAATTATTAACATAACAAGACAGAAACAAAAAGGGCATAATCTGAAAATTAACACAACCAAACTTCAAGGAACAATGTTGTATGCTTTCATCTTGTCAATCCAAGAAATGAAACAGTTCTTGGAATTCCTAAACCCCAAAAACCCATATTCCTTACTCTTATTCATAGTCGAAATCGGCGCCTCCCCACTCAATATCAAATCCCCAAACCACCAATTCCCAACGTCCTCAAGCTTCGTGGCTTGTAACTGATTCTTCCTCACAATCTCCTCCCACGCTCTCTCTTTACCCTTCATAGACGCCACCAGACTTACCCTCCCAACACCCTCTCCAAACCCATACTCCTCAATCCCAAACTGCTCGGCCAAAATCTTCCACAAATGCTTCCACTTAAAAACGTCACCGTTATTGATGTTAAACGCTTCGTTTTTGGCATATGGGTCAACCGCAGCCCATATTTGGTGCTCCGCTATAAGATCCGCATCCGAAGCAATAGAATAACCTTCCCATGCAGCTTTTGTCCCTGGAAACACTAATGGTTTCCCTTCATGTTTGCATATGGCAGCGTACACACAGAGCGTTCCAATAATATTCATTAAACTATAAGGAGAAAACCCCCATATTTGATCCGGTCTGTGCACGGACCAAGTCATTCCCTCCTTTTTCTCAACCACCTCGAACATGATGTCTTCCAAAGTGTAATAAAAATTTGGCACGCTTAACCTAGGCAAGTCCTCCGTAAAAGGCGGTTCGTGGGACACCCCTTTGCCGAACGACTCGAATGGTCCGATGTAGTGTTTGGACCCTGTCTGGAGAGAGATGTGACGTACATTGGGGGCGTTTTGGATAACGGCGTTGAGTACGTTACGGAACATACGACCGTTAACTTGGCAGTTCTCTGCCTCCTTGGACCTGTTGGCCCAGGTCACGTAGAAGATGTGCGTGACGTCGGTGAGGCGGGAGAGCTTGGAATTGGTGTCGGTTGAGTCAGAGACGTCGCACTGTATGTACTCCACCGAGTGGTCGGCATTCCAGAACGGACGTGGATAGCGTGCCACGCCGTAGACTTTCCATGGCCCGCCGGGAGTGTCAGAGAGAGGGAGGATCTCGGCCAAGCTGGTGCCCACAATCCCGGTGATGCCGACCACTAGGGCTACGCTTTGGTAGCTTCGCGGTGCTTCGTCTTCTTCGAATTTCTTCTGCAAAACAACACATTAAGAAATTTCATTAAATTTCTGTAGGTTATTAGTCTGTATGTATGTATGCAAGTACCTTGGCAACGCCAATCGCACCAGACCACCACCAGCTCATTGCTTGGAGAAGAAATGCAGTTTTATGTATACTCAATATGTGTTCAATCGTATGCTGAGAAGGTGTATATATATAATATATATATGTACGATTGTAAAAGTTTCGTATTGGGTTCCTCTCTTTCTTTAAGAAGTTAATGAACATGCCTTCTTTGTATATACCAATATAATAAGGCTACATTATGGTTATGGGCCAATACTAAAGAAATCTCAAAACTGACATGTACACGTCAAAATGGTATGCTTCTTTTAAGGAGGATTGACAAGTCTATTATGCGAATACTAACGATAGATTCAAACCTGTTGGATTAATCATTTTTTATTAAAATGGGTTAGGTCATAATTTTGTTAATCATTTGATTAAAATGGGTAAGGTTGTTCTACTTTTCTTATTCACAAAACCCAAATATATACAACTTGTTGTAAAAGCTAAAACTAAGCCTGAAGTTGTGCCATGTATATGGAAAGAATAAGTTAGTCAAATATACTATACACAACAAAAGATATGTACAACTATGTATACAACCAATACTTCTCCTCAAGCTGGAGCATGTAGATTTAAAATGTTAGTGCATGAATTAGCTTAGAATGTTGACAATGAAACTAATGTCTAGTTTTGTAATAGTGAGATAAATAAGTCCACTAACAAGTCGTCGATAGGGAGAAGGATCAGGAAGCAAGGCACCATTGTTGGTATCAAATTGTTGGTATCAAGTTTGAGGTGTTGCTCCATGGGAGTTTTAGCTATGGGAGAATCAGTATGACCAGTTTTATGAAGTAGATCTAGCACATATTTTCGTTGGCTTGGATAAAGTCCTTCAGGTGAGCGAGCGACTTCAATACCAAGGAAATACTTAAGAGGTCTTAAATCTTTGACACGGAATTTGCTAAAAAGGAAATTCTTAACATTAAGAATAACTTGATAATGATTACCTATAATCACAATATCATCAACACTAAAATAAAAACGCGTAAAAAACCATTTTGCAAGATAAAAAGGGAGTGATCAGCATGACATTAAGTAAAACCAATAGATAATAATGCAGAAGAGAATTTTGCAAACTAGTTGTGAGATGCTTGTTTTAAGCCATAGCGGAATTTGATGAGTTTGCAAACTAGATCTTTCTCTTTCTTTCGAGGATGGCTGGGTGATAAGAGCATATAGACATCCTCATGTAAATCACTATGTAAAGAGGCATTTTGTACATCAAATTGATGTCATGGTCAATTCTTGATGGCAGCAACGACTAACAAGGTTCAACTAGTTACTAATTTGGCGACAAGGGCAAAAGTTTCTTGGTAATCGATGCGTTCAATTTGGGTGTATCCTTTTGCAACTAATCACGCTTTATAGCGTTCAATGTTTCCATTAGAATGTCGCTTTATCTTGTAGACCCATTTGTAGTTGATTGGTTTTTGGTGAGATGGTAAGGGAACAAGAGACCAAATGCTAGCATTTTTTAGTGCATCAAGTTCAACATTCATCGCATTTCACCATTAAGGAACTTGCATAGCTTGTGAAAAGGTGGTGGGTCCTACAATAGAAGATAGAGAACTAAGAAATGAAAAATGTGCATTAGAGAATTTGTCATAAGAGAAAAATTATGTAAAGGGAATATTGTACCTGTGGATGAAGAATTTTAAACATTATAACAATGATAGTCTTTGAATTTATTTTATGCTTGAGTTTCTCGAGAGGAATGGCGTAAAGAAAGACCGATATGGGTTGTTTCAAGAGTAGGGGCATCGATGTGAGGTATGTTTTCATGTCTTGTAAAAGGGGTGATAGGAGTATGATCTTGAGGTGGTTTTGTAGATGTGGTTGTTTGGTTATTATTGGTGGGTATAATAAGATCATGAATAGGTTTTGGTAAGGGTAAAGATGATATTGTAGGCAAGAGAGTACCAACATCCAAGGATTTGCAAGGAAAAGTTCTTTCATGGAAGGTGACATCACAACTAACATAAATCTTTTGAGTTTGAACATCAAAAATTTTGTAGCCCTTTTGAGCAAAAGGATATCCAATAAAAATTTCGGGATGACCACGCTTATCAAATTTATGTTGGATATGAGTATTATGTCCAGAGCAAAAACAACCAAAAATGCATAAATGCCTATAAGTAAGCAAGTTGTTAAACAATAATTCGAAAGGAGTTTTAACATTGAGCACCATGGATGGAGTTCAGTTGATTAAATAAGTTGTAGTAAGGATGCATTTACCTCAAAATTTTAAGGGCAACAAAGTGCATGAGCAACATTTAGTAAATGATGATGTGTATGCTCAACTACACCGTTTTGCTGAGGTATATAGGTATAGCTATGCTGATGTATCATACCAATAAAGGTAAAAAAAATATTATTGCTAAAGTGATTGAAAAATTCTGAACCATTATCAGTGCGAATTTATTTAATAGAGACATTAAATTGATTTTTAATCATAGTGAAAAAAATTTGGATGTAAAAGCAAGTCTGAGATTTTTGTTGCCTTAAATATACCCATGTAATGCGAGAATAATCATCTACGATAGTTAAAAAATAGCGTGCACTAGTAATAGAAGGAGTATGGTATGGTCCCCAAATATCAACGTTAATTAAATCAAAACAAGCAATAGATTTAGCCGCACTATGATTGAAAGGTAAACGAGTGTGTTTGGATGAAGGATATATAGTGTAAGAACAATTATTTAAAAATGAAATGCTAGAGTCTAATTTAACAAACTTTGATGAAATATTGGTACTTGGATGACCAAGTCGCCAATGCCACATATCCATATCATGAGAATTTGAGGCAAAAAAAGTGAAGATGGCAGGCTTATTTTCATGATAATAGAGTCCCTTATGTTATTTATCTGTGCTAATCACTTTCTTCATCTGTAGGTCCTGAAATATGCAATAGTTAGGGAAAAACTGAACACTACAATTAAGATCCTTAGCGATTTTATTGATAGATAACAAATTGAATTTAAAGGAAATAACATATAAAATATCTTTTAATATTATGTCCTTAGTGAGCTTACAAGATCCGATTCAAGATATAGAAACATTATCATCATTTGGAAGTTTTATCGGTGGACCACAATGAGACTTTGTAGTATTTAAATATTTAAATCATAAGTTATATGATCAATGTAACTAGAATCTATAACCCAATTATTAGTTTAAGAGGAAATATTTGAAGCCATACCTGCAAAGTTGACTAAAGGATTGAAGTTGCTTGGTTGAATTAGAGTAAGTAGCTTTTGAACCTGTTCTTGAGTGAACAGTAAGGTTGTTGAATTATTTATAGTATTATCAGCAATGGCAACAATTGGTTTATTTGCAATATCACGTTTAGTTGAAGCTTCATTTTGTTGATAGTTTGGGTTTCTAGGCTTCTTTCGACATCTTGATTCAAAGTGCTCATCTAGTCTATAGTAATCAGAATGATATTGCATCCTATCTAGACGGTAGTTTGGATTTCCAGGCTTCTTTCGGCGCCTTGATTCTGAATGGCCATCAAGTCCACAATAATTGCAGTGATATTTTGGCTTGCTGTATGTTTTGCTTTATTGATTGTGGAAGGAGGCTAAAGCAAATTGTTCTTGATGATTAATTGAATTTGTTATGAAAATAGATCGTTGTCTTTCTTCCTGCGATAAAAGAGAGTAAGCTTTGGAAATGTCAAGTAATTTATTCATGAGGAGTATTTGATTCCTAACAGCATTATAAGATTTATTAAGACCCATAAGAAATTGAATTAAGTGGTCTCTTTGTTGGAGATTATTAGTCTCGTGCATGTTGCCACAAGTGCATGATGGATAACTAATGTAAGTTAGAGAGTTCATCTCATAAGCCCTTAAGAATAGTGTAGTATGTAGCCATGAAGTCATTCTTTTGCACATAATTGGCTATGGTTCTTTTTATTTCAAATATTCATGGAGCATTTTCTTGTGAAAATCTTTTATGGAGATCAATCCAAACTTCATTGGCAGTCTTCATATAGATGACGCTGTTAGCCATTTATCTAATACGACATTAAGAATCTATGAAAGTGTCATGTTGTTGCAGCGATTCCAAAGGGAAAAGAGATGAGAGTTGGCAAGTGGTTTGCTAATTGTGCCATTGAAACTCGAGTTTATTCTTTACTTCTAAGGCCATAATGATTGCTCGACACCAAGTGGGATAATTTTCCCCATTCAATTGCTGGTTAACCAACATAGCTCCTGGGTTGTCAGAGTGATGTATGTAGTATGGTGAGGAGGGATCAAGTTTGGTAGTAATGGATATGTCAGAGTTGACACTTTTGATGATAGAATTTTCTGAATTGTTCATGGTTGAGATGAAGAAATAATTCAAGAGGATAGTCTGTTATAAAAAATAAAAAAAAACCTAGATGGGTGACGAAGCGAGACGGAGGAGAATGGATAACTCCACTATCTTGACATTGGATTAATAAGAGTCGACAATTACTTGCTCTGCAGAATGAAGAATCTATATTGCCAAAGATTGAAGAAGTTGGGGCCTGATTTGGTGGTAAAACTATGTTATTTAGGTTTGAATGAACAAGGAAACGAGTTTTTTTAGGTAAATAGGTGGACTGGGCAATTGAGTGATTAGTGGGAAGTCTAAGACTTTGTATTATAGCTAGAAAAGCCAAAAAAAAGGACCAAAGCAATATTTGAAGGACAAGAGCTGTTATAAGGACAATAACCAAAGAATAAGAGCTGTTATAAGAGGACAACTAGATGAGCTACAAAGAGTAGACCAAAACTTTAAAATGGCTTTGATACCATATTAAAATGGGTAAGGTTGATCTACTTTTCTTATTCACAAAATCCAACTATATACAACTTCTTGCAACGGGAAAAGCTAAAACTAAGCCTGAAGTTATAATATGGACATGGAAAGAATAAGTTAGTCAAATATACTATATATGCATATGTATAGCTACATGTACAACCAATATTTTTAAGTGTTTATTCTTACCGAAATCCCAAAACTCTCTTAATGGCCCTTTAAAACATAATCTTGCCATCTAATCATAAACAATGCACATTCATATTTTGCTTTACACGTTACCTGTTTCACACTTTCATTTTACATGTTTTCTATTACTACTCTGTTTCTAGGAGCTGATTTCTATTGCTATTTTATCAAGTCATCAATGTGCTCCAACAAGACCAGAGTAGACCCTGGTCCTTTCTTTCATCATTGAGTATATCGTTCGGTCTCTTTCTATTCCAATCCCAGAAACAAAACCATTCCATATTCTCTATTCATCAAGCTCAAGGAGAAAGGATTTCTCATCAAACCATGAGCTCATTTCACAGGGTTACTATTGGTGATGTTGCTGGAATCAACCTTAGCGTTTTTGGTTTCAAGTGAGGGTAATAGAGGGGCAACCGAAGTCACGGTGTACAAAAGGAGTGTTTCATACGTTTGGGTTTGGAAAATATCATGCGCCCTCTGTTGTGGTATTCAGGTTGTTTTCTACCATTAATACTTTCACCCTATTGTGAATGATTGTACTACTAATTATATCACTACAGCTATACCCGACAATAGCTATTAAATAGACAATAATAAATAGATCACCCAAAACAAAAACATTAGAGATTTATGAGGTTCAGACTTGCTTACTCCTCGAACACTACCAAAATACTCCACAATTTTAAAGAAAAGAATTACAAATGAGGGAGAAATAAACAAAGTCTTATAAGAGAGGAAGATTTATTTGTTATGGGATGATTAAGCAAAAGTGAAGGAGCCCTCCTTTTATAACTGAAGGAGACACTCCCGTCTTCACAATTTTCCAATATGGGATATCAAGTATGTCATTAAGTCAACAATTTTTCACTTTGACATATTTCCCAATCTTTATCGTCTCATAAATAAAACTATATTTGGTAGTGTCTCCAATTGCTATCAAATTCTCAAAATGTTAATCAAGTCCAAAAAATGTTTGAACTTGATTGCAGTCTCCATTTTTGTCATCATATTTGCAGGATTTTAAGAGATCAAGATTTTCTAAAGTATTATCCCACCATCTTCTAGAATCCTTTGTATAAAATGGAAGTGAACATCAATATGCATAGTCCTTGTATGATAAACTTGGTTCTTTGCTAAATGAATAGCACTCTAACTATCGCAATGTACTTTGACATGCTTCTGTCTAATTCCCAGTTCATTAAACAACCTTTGAAGCCAAATCACTTCCTTAACAGCCTTTGAAAGTATCATATGCTTTGCTTTTGTAGTAAACAATCATTGTTGACTGTAAGGTGGACTTTCAACTAAATAGTCCCTTAGCAAGAGTAAACACATAACCAGTGGTTAATTGACGTTTATCTAGATCACCAATATAGTTGGCATCATAATATCCAACTAAGTAATATCCACCTTTCTCGTCCTGCTCAAACATTAATCCAATATCTATGATGTTCAGAATGTACCGTAGAATCCATTTCACAGCTTACCAATGCTCCTTGCCTGGAGCATGCATATACCTACTCACGATTCCTACTGTTAGTGAAATGTTGAGCCTTTTACACACCATAGCATACATCAAGCTACCAATCACATTTGTATATGGTACTTTTGTCATGTACTCTCCTTTCGCATCTTTCTTTGGAAGTAAGGATGCACTAAGATTTATATGAAGAGCAAGCAGAGTACCAATAAGTTTTGACTTTTCATTAATGTCAAAACATTGTAGTACCTTCCTTTTTCAAATATTGCTTTTGAGTTAAACATAGTCTCCCTAACTTTCTTTCCCTGCTTAACTCCATGTCAAAAATCTTCATAACTTTACCCAAATCTTTTGTTTCAAACTCCTAATTCTACTGAATCTTCATTCTCTCAATTTCTCTTAGATTCTTTGAAGCTATCAACATATCGTCAACATATAAAAGAAGATAGATTTAGAAGGATCCATCTTATAGCTTGTGTAAATACACACAGTGATCATATTTGCTTCTTGTGTACCTCTGCCTTATCATGACCTTGTCAAATCGATTGTACCAATGCCTCGAAGATTGCTTCAATCCGTACAATGATTTCTCTAATCTACATACCATATTATCCTTGCTAGTAACCTTGAATCCTTCTAGCTGAGTCACATAGATTTCCTCTTCCAAATCTTCATGTAAAAATGCAATTTTTACATTCAATTGCACTAGCTCCAAGTCTAATTATGCTAAGAAGGCCAATAGAACTCTAATGAAGAAATGTTTCACAATTAGAGAAAAGACTTCATTATAATTAATTCCCTCCATCTGAGAGTAGACTGTAGCCACCAGTCTTGCCTTGTAACGAACATCATTCTTGCCAGGAAATACTTCTTTCTTTGTATATACCTATTTGCATCCAATTGTCCTTTTTTCCTTTAGTAGACTAGCTAGCTTCTATGTTTGATTCTTATGAAGGGATTGCATTTCTTCATTCATGGCTATCCACCACTTATCTAATTTAAAACTTTGGATTGCTTCATGATAAGTGACAAGAGTTTCATCATTTGCAATTAGATGCACAAGACACCATGTCATCAAAACGAGCAGGTCTTTGGATTCTTCGTTTTGGCCTACTTAATGCAATTGATTCATGTTGTTGTTGTGGAGGCTCTTAAGTTTGAACCTCTTCTTCATTCAACTCCTCTTCTACTATAGGAGTGTCTCCATTTACTTCATTATTTATTGCTGGGTTTATAATCCTTCTTTCAAACTCCACCTATTTTGGAACACACTCCATTTGTTGTGTAGCGCCCCCTTACAGCAGAATACACACCGGGACGCCCGGAGGTCATTCCGGTACATATCCTACGATAAAGGCGAGCTACGTTCTATCATTTAATTGACTTTCCATGGCATCGTATTAAAAATTATTTCTAAAGCATCAAGAGAAAATCCACAATATTTTGAAACCAAACTCTTTCCTCATACCATTTCTCAAACTTCAAAGT
>JANKYE010000009.1:4514847-4536720 GCA_032467995.1 Erythroxylum dillonii | reverse complement strand
TTGCATTTTGATTATTTATTAATAATATTATATAATTGTATTATTTTTTGCATTTAGATGTTGGCCCCCGGCTCCCCCTTAGAGTTGAGTCTGGCTCCGTCCCTGCATAGACCCACATGTAATATGTCATGAATATCTTACAAAATGATAAATGGATGTGCAGACATATGTAAGAAATAAAGTCAAATAAATAAATTAATCAAATAAAAATAAAAGGTAAGAAAAAAACTAAATACAAAAATACAACACAATTCAAATAAATATTAAAGAGAAACAATACTCGTAATATTAAAAATAATTAGCAAGAGTACTAAATACAATACAAAATAATGTACTTGTAGAATGTATCTAAGATTAGCAATAAAATTTAGGAGAAATACATACCATAAGAGATCCGTACTAGAAAAAGGTTTCAAGAGACCCAAGAGAGTTCATGTAATTCGTGAAAAAGAACTGAGTTGAACGTTTCAATGATTGAATATTTAAAAAGAATATATGATGAAACCTTATTGTATTTAATTATTCTATGTATGTCTAATTAAATTTAATAAGGTTTCAGTTACAAAAGTAACAACAGAGAAGGTAAATCAAAATCCTGATCACCAATGGTTAATCTATACCAGGATAAGCAAGCGTGAAAGACTAGCTGGGCTTAATTAGAGTGCTGAAAAAGGCCTATATATAATAGTTGGTTTTTCAAATTGAGGGATTAGAACCTTAGACTATTGCATAGAAGCTATATCATTGAAAATTCATGAATTGCATTTCATTCACATGCATAATGATAGCATAAACATATGAATTATGATTTAGTACACATTACTCTAGCCAATTTCCAACCCTTATTCTAGCTTGGCTCTTTTTGTAAAGAAGAAAGAGGGTAGCTAGAGATTTTGCTTAGATTACCGAGCACTTAACAAGGTTACTATACTTGATAAATACCATATTTCGGTGATTCAAGAATTGTTGGAAGAGCTTCATGGTGCATGTTATTTCTCAAAGATTGAATTGAAGTTAGGGTTCCACCAAATTCGGGTTACAGCGGCTGACGTGCCAAAAACTGCATTTCAAACTCGTTCTCGGCATTATGAATTCCTTGTTATGCCTTTTGGCTTAACTAATGCTCTGACAACTTTTCAAGCCACCATGAATGACATATTTCATCCTTATTTACGCAAATTTATTCTGGTGTTTTTTGACGATATCCTTGTTTATAGTGGAGGAACACATGGAGCACTTCTTTGCTTTTACTGTGTTGCATCAAAATTCTTTTGTGGCAAACCAAAAGAAAGGTATCCTCGAGAAAAGCTTAATCAAGTATCTTGGCTATGTGTTGTCCGCTAATGACATGGCTATAAATTCATCAAAGATCTGTTTTACGATGGCCTAGACTAGCAAGTGTGCAGGAGGTTTGAGGATTTTTGGGTCTCATCGGATATTATCGTCGTTTTATTTGGGATTATGGCCGAATTGCTTCTCTTTTGGCTCAATTGTTGCAAAAATGATGATCAATTTCAGTGGACTGGTGAGGCTCAAAAGGCTTTTGAGGAATTTCAAACAGTTGTAACAACCCCTGTTCTTGCCATGCCTGATTTTTTTAAATAGTTCGTTATTGAATGTGATGCATCAGGAAGTGGGATTGAGGTGGTGTTAATGCAACACTCACAACTTGTTGCTTTTTTCAGTAAGTCTTTGGCATATAAAACACTATCGAAATCAACATATAAACGTGAGATGATGGCTTTAGCATTATCAATACAACATTGGCGTTCGTATTTATTGGGTTATAGATTCTTGGTGAGGACATATCATAGTAGCCTTTGACATTTGCTAAAACAACAGATTACAACATCTGCACAACAAAATTGGTTGGCTAAATTAATAGGGCATGATTTTGATGTGATTTACAATCCTCGTATTACAAATAATGTTGCCGATGCTCTTTCCTAAAAAGGATCAGATCTAGAATTATTTGCCATTAGCAAACCTCAATGTGTTGATCTTGACGAAATCACTAAAGAGGTGGAAACTAATGTCTTTTTAGGGCCCATTATGCAAGCATTCAAATAAGGTCAGCCTACTATTCTCTCTTTCATTATGATACAAGGTAGATTATACTATAAAGGGAGACTTGCAGTAACTGCTTCTTTAACTTGGGTTCATTGTTTATTAATGAAGTTTCACGCCACATGGATGGGAGGTCATTCTGGGGCCTTTAGAACGTATCGTAGAGTCTCTACAAGCTTTTGTTAGGAAGGAATGTTCCAAACTGTCAAGAAATTTGTTGCTGAATGCCTCACGTGTTAAAAGCAAAAATATGAGACCATAAATCCTGCAGGTTTATTACAACCATTGCCGCTTCTGAATGCCATTTAAGAGGATATCTCAATGGGTTTTACAACCGAACTTCCTAAATCTTATGGTGTCGATAGCATCTTTATTGTGGTTGATCGTTTATCCAAATATGCTCAATCTATAACTATTAAACACCCAATTATAGCAGCCAAACTTGCTGAAATTTTTGCAAAAGAGGTGGTACGATTTCATGGGATTCCTAAGTTTATCGTATCGGATAGAGATCCTTTATTTGTTAATGTTTTTTGGAACAAGTATTTTAGACTACAAGGGTCAATCCTACTTATGTCTTCTACTTACCACCTTGAAACTAATGGCCAAATTGAGGTTTTGAATAGGAGTCTTGAGACTTACCTTCGGTGTTTGGCTTGTAAGCAACCTAAACAATGGGCACGCTAGTTAATTTGGGTATAATATTGGTATAATACTAGCTTCCAAATATCAATTGGTTGTACGCCTTTTAAAGTGGTGTATGGTCGCAAGCCTCTTACTTTTCACCATTTCCTTCCCGAAGAATCCAAGGTAGAAGCTGTTAATGATTCCTTATAAGATCTTGCGGCAATGCTTCATGAATTAAAGGAACATTTGCATCAGGCATAACAAAGAATGCAACTTTCAGCTAATAAACATCGAAGGGAGGTATCTTTTGAGGTGAGAGATAAGGTATTTTTAAAGTTACGAGCTTATCGCCAACAATCCGTTATGATCAGGAGATATCCTAAATTAGTAGCTCATTATTATGGTCTGTTTTTTTATTATTCAACGAGTGGGACAAGTTGCTTATAAACTAAAACATTTGGAGGGTTCTCAAATACATCCCGTATTCTATGTTTCCTTGATTAAAAAGGTAGTGGGAGATCATTCAGTAAATATTGAGTTGCCTTCTGATCTTGTTATTGGAGAAAATGAAATGGTGGAACCTGATTCTATCTTAGCAACATGAATTGAAGATGGTTCCTACCAGCTATTGGTGTAGTGGAAAGGCAAATCATCAAAAGAGACAACTTGGATCGACAGAGATGAATTTTGGGAATAGTTTCCCGATTACAATCTTAAGGAAAAGACTAATTCCAAGGGAGGTGGTATTGTTACAAAAGTAGCAGTAGAGAAAGTAAATTAAAATCCTGATCACTAATAATTAATCTATACCAAGAGAAGCGAGCATGAAAGATTAACTGGGCTTAATTAGAGCGTTGAGATGGGCCTATAATTGGGTCTCAAATAGTTACGTAATGAATGATGAATTGTTAAGAGAATATCGGAGTTTGATACGATATTTGTTTTTTTTAGAGAATAATCACATGAGAGAAGAATATATATTCAATAATTATTTTTAGTTAGGGGATGTCACTTTTGTTTGAACGGCTTTACTTTTGTTGGCTGGAAAGGAAAAGAAGAGAGCATTGTATTTTTCAAAATTTAGGCTGTTTTGCTTTAGCGAGAACAGTAACAATTGAAAAACACTAATTCATTAACAATCAGAGTTTTCTTTACGATTCCCTTTTTGCCCTTTAATTACTTCTCTAGCTCATTAATAATCAGAGTTTTCTTTACAATTCCTTTTTTGCCCTTTAATTCCTTCTCTAGCTCTTAACACTAACAGTTTCATCGATATCCATTTAAATTAAATACACGACCGGACTATTTATGATGCTACTTAAAATTTAAAAAAGTCAAGCTAAGACTGGTCTAAATTGGTTGATTGGTTGACACAATTGGTTGGGTAGGTTGGCTATAGGTATGTATCCAAATCAAAACGTCAAGAAAAAAACGTCAGAGATAGATAAACTCTCACATGGAAAGGTTGCAAGGATAAAAAAAGAAATGGAGAGACAATCCAAGTTAGCAATCCAACAGTTCCACACAACAGCCACCAGCCGTCCACTTGATGCCAAGGGATTGATAAAATTAAACTCTTCCCATCGGATGAGGATTGGTCGCCTTCATCATAATTTCACAGCAGACACACAGGTAAAGGCCTTATGGAAGAAGACAAACCGTGGTTTGAGCAGCAGTGGCTCCGTTTTTCACGCATTTTATCATTGGCCTGTTTTACATGGGAATTGGGACGCCTAATTATAGACCTGCAGATGTTTTCTTCTCCCAAGTCACTGATGTTTCAGAGGAAAAGCCAGAGCTAGAGCTAGCCTATCACATAGCACATGCGGATGACGGTCTAGTACTCTGGATCCCTCATCGACTTTACATCCATGTCCGTCTCTAATCATCATAAAACTCCAGCTGACTGTGATTAACAAATAAGTTTTATATAGTCGAGTATAAGCGTGACTAATTTAACAGTGTACAAGAATCTAACTTCCGAGAAACCATTGACTTCTACACATTCCAATATCAATTTCATTATACTCGGCCAACAGTTTTGTTTTCTTTATGTCGAATAGTATGTAGAAAGGGGGCAGATCTTTTGTCCCATCATTATTATGTTTATGCTCAGTACTCTCTTAATCTTAGCCATTTAATGCAATAAACAAAATGATTGAGATAAAAAAAAAAAAGACAGAGGATACAGAATAAGAGATACAAAAGATCTGTATTCATGAAGAATGCAATGTAAATGATAACGTAAATGATAACGAGAATGTTATCACTTAATTAGCGCTTTGGTCTAATTTAATTGAAAAAAAATTAATGTGATCAAATTCTAATAATAGAAATACTTGGTTAATTATTTTTGTTGAGATAATCGAATTACTGTGAACATTAATAAAATCGTTATTCCATCTTGTAATTATACTACTTTGCATTTTCGTGAAGTAAATAAGAAATGAAGCCGTTTTTCTTCATGCTTAAGCAATCAATCCTTTTCCAATCATTTTGCCACCCTTCTTCTCGCTTCCTCCCTGCTGTTTGATCTTTTCTCTATTTCGGAGCATCTTCTAACTAGCTTAATTACGATGCACAAGAAGCATCGAGCATTTGATCCCACCTCTCACTTTCAATTCAATTCCCCACTAAAGAGTCGATTATGCTAATGATATCGAAGGCTGTTTCGCAATTGTGGACTTAATTGCACAACGCTAATGATGGGACAGAGATGCATAAGCATTAGACTGAAATCGATAGGCCAAAACAGTTCAAGCTTATTGTCACACATCTTATTCCAAGATTTGATACATTTAAGCAATATTGCGTTGTAAAGATACGTGTACCACCTCTCATAGCCAGTGAGTAAGGCTTTAGCAATGCTACAAAACTGTAAAGATACGCGTACCACCTCACATAGCCTGTGAGTAAGGCCTTAGCAATGCTACAAAACTAATCCACCCGCAGCAATGTAGCTCACGTGGAAGGAATAGTTTAATAAAATTACTTGAACAGTGTCCTGTGGCAATTGGTAACAGAAGCATATATATATAAATCCAGACACATTTTAGTCCTTCCCTATAAGTAGTAACTAGTTGTAAGCACAGAGTTGCAAGTGGGTCGAGGAAAACGTTATTTCTAATTGCGACGATACTGATATATAAGCTCATAGGCCGATAAAATCTCAATGGCATCTTGATTTGTCAGTTCCAATGAGTTGAGGAGTGAGGACTGCTAGCTGGGCTATATATATTTTCAAGCTATGCATACAGTCTTTGAACTCAAAATCACCCTTAACTCTTGTATCTATCTGAAGGCAAGGTGCATTGATGCCTGCAAATACGTATATTATATCCATTTTCTCATTATTTTCTACTCGACAACAGTCAATATTGGACTTAAAATCTGAACATATGACCGACTTTCTATAACATCGCATTCTCGCTGCCCTCTTTCCAAGCTAGCCAGCCTTCTTGTGAAGAGGATGTGTGACGGGATAAGCTTATGGAATTTTGTTATGGTGCCAGGAATTAACGATAGTTAAGGAGCTTCTGAGAATTCGGGAGGGTGACGGTGATGAGAAGCGAAGATAAGGAGACATTTTTAGGTATTTACGTGTTGTTAGGTTTCTTGTAAGGTAAAGTTAGTTTTGGTCTCTGAAATTTTTTGACATCTACCACCAGTATACACAATATTAGTAGATAGTGGTCCAAATGGTCCTAAAACAGTCGGTACCACCTGTTATTATAATTCAGTACGAAATATCTATTTTTAACGTCATTTTTTGTTCACTACGATGCATTCCAACCGGTACTAACTAGGATGATACGAGATTATGAACGATGTATATATGAGATCTTGCACTACAAGAAAATGAGATTTAGCGGCGAATATTACTGACGGAATGTGTAAGTTTTCCATCGGTAAACTAAGTTAGTGATGGAATTTGCCGAAGGAACAAATTGTCGGAGAAACGGCCATAGGTAATAGTTGGCGATGAAGTATAGATTTTTCATCGCTAATTTACTAAAAAATACTTTATGTTCTGTCACTATATTTAGAGACGGTAATTTTGTGCTATCGGCAAATATAACGACGAAATGTTTGTTTCGGTCGGCAAATTTAGTGACTGAGAAAGCTTCTCCAACTGATTTGACAATTTTATCGATAAATTCACGACTAACTAACCAATGGAACTTAGTTATCCATTAGTGAATTGACTACATTTACCAACAAATTTTGGTTTTCTTTTTTAATTTTTCCCTGCATTTAATTTTATTTAATAATCCTATGATTGATGCATAATTTATATAGTTATCACTGGATAATATTTTGATTTGTTTTTAAATTTAATTTGTTAAAACAAAAAGTTAGTTGATGATATGAAGTAAAAATTATCTTAATTAATAATACAAAATTATTTTGTACAATAATAAGTATTTAATTCATATGAAATGACTACAACTACACTATTTATTTGGTGAATGCAGATGCTCTGAATATTGTGACGAGGAACTGTCCTTCCCCTTTAACTCATCTATCTCATTACAGAGTTGGCTATGTATTCCATCGACTGTTGCAACTGAGTTGCCAATGCCTGTACTGTGCTCCAAAGTTCATGGACTTCATTGGATGCGAATCACCTATTATGCTGCTGTATTGGATGTGGAGGATTGCAAATAACATGTGTTCGCAAATCAACCTAAGCCGAATATCCTTCCACTACGGTCCCTACACCTACTGCGTGAAGATAGGTTTGACTCTCATCCATATCTTCATATTGCTGAGACGGTTGTTGTATTTGATCCTATCAGAAGATAATGTTTATGTTAATAAGTGATAATTATTAAGTGAAAAATCGAAGGGGTTAATTGTTTCGCAAACTTTCTGATTCGTTTCTGGTAAACAAAAAATCAGAAAAATTAAAAGAACAAAAAATAAATCAACACCAGAAATTTGATAATGTAATTCGGCACATCTTGCCTACGTCTGCGGGGGCCTCACCTAGCTTAATAACTTTCATCGAATTACAATAGATTTACCCAAGGCTTTAATAAGCCGACACTACTCAGCTCTTGACATTATCTCTCAACCTCACTTCCCGTGAAAGAATTTCATTCCCAGTAATATGACCGCCTCGTACTAACCTCTACAGAAAACTTTTTCAATCAATCTTTTAATGAAAAAACAATAAACGAATAACTCAAGTGATTAGAGTAATAAAGAACAAAAACTAAATACAGTTGAGATAGAAAAATAACAACTTTCCTATAGGTTCAGCTCCTCTTAAATAGATCAGAAAGTTGTCACCACAAAATATAAACGTTTATCTGTCGAAATGTTATAAGCATTAAAGGCCAAGGCTATCCAGTTTTCTCCTTGCTGCAAAGTAGACCATAGGATCTTATTCACTGCACTAGGAATTATCCACGCCAATGCCACATAAGGGTCAAAGAAGCTAAACTGTAAATCAGTTACTGTAGCCACCGCAACTCTAATGAACACCGCTGTAAGGGAAAATCACAATCTCCATTCCACATGCAATAAAGAGAACAATAATGCCACACACACGTATATTCAGCAATTAACCCAGAGATGTAAGATGACCACTGTGTGTTTTACTCAATCCATCATTAACACACAACCACACAATCTTCGCTGCTTAACTAAGATTTTCTTCTGTAGTGTTGATTCAACAATCAACTAACACACATATAACAGATATCTCACGATGTTTCCCTAAGATAAAAAATACACTCACTGCACCATTGCTCCTCTCACACCAACCACCTTCACTTTAACGCCCAATCATCTAATAATTGCAAGATGCCCATGGTGGATATATGAAGACTAGAACACCCAAAACAAAATTACTATTTAGTCACACCACATATAACACCTATGGAACCCACCTATGAAGGCACACATATAACACCTATGGAACCCACCTATGAAGGCACACTTAAACCACTATCCAAAAAATCCAAGTTGAACAAGAATTACTATTTAGTCACACCACAAGCCAATTTTGAACTCCTCAACATTATCTTAAATGCCCAATAATTGAAAAATGCCAAAACTAAATAATAAGATATTGACCATATATCTTAACATTAAGCATTAATATTAAAGCATAAATTTCACATACGTTTAGTTCTCTACATTAGGTAATAACGAAGGTCACACCGTCATACTTCTTAGTATGAGTGCGCAGAAAGAGCTGATGGGGTGTAAGCTTCCTACCCATAGACTTTTCCTGCATCAGAATAAAATGCTATAAGTGAACTACAATTTACAAAAATTTCGGCAGAATTTTCTCTATTTTTATAATATTTACCTTTTGTTGAGCAAAGAAAGTAACTTAACAACATAGCCATATATGGGACAAGACATTTATAACATTATCATTATCCATAATCGCAAGCAAATCGTAAGGTTTTTCTAACCTAATTGAGAAAGGGATTGAAGACTCGAGAAAAGCCCTAAGTCATTATACCCGATTTGCAAAATATCTTTGTAAAAGGTAGAGTTTTGAGCCTTAATGTTGAACGTTGTCGTATGATTTCTAGTGAACATCATCGTATGCTTCCTAGCACATGTCAATAGTTCAACTGGGTCAATCTCTTTTTGGAGTAAACCCTTGTTTCTTGTATTCTCCAACATTTTTTAATGAATTTTTTAAAATTCTAAAGAAAAAAAGTCCTCTAGTAGTTGAGTATTATATTCCATGACAGTATACCACAATTTTATCAACTGAATGTGGTAACATTACTTAATGAATAAACTCTATGTTTATTCTAGGTCCAAAATAATCAATTTTCTCAAAATTCAATAATGTGCACTATAATATGAGAAAATATTATAAGAGTTTCATGAAAATAATATTGTCAATACAATGAAAACCATATAATGAAACTCAATCCCATTCTAACAGCATGATCTTTGAACTTCACTGGTGGCATGCCTTTTGTTAAAGGATCAATTATCTACAATTCAGTCCTAACGTGATCAATGACCACTTTCTTGTCCTTATCACATTCCCTTATAGATAAAGACTTGATATCGATGTGTTTACTTTGACTACCACTCTTATTATTTTTAGCTAGAAAAGCAGCAACTGAATTGTCACAATATATTCTCAATGGCCTGGAATTGGAATCTACAAGTCTAAGCCCATATATGAAACTCTTTAGCTATACACCATATAATGTAGCCTTAAAACAAGAAACAAACTCAGCCTTTATAGTGGAAGTAGCAGTTAAAGATTGCTTAGCACTCCTCCAAGATATGGCTCCATTGGCAAACATGAAGATATAACCTGATATTGATCTCTGAGAATCAACAAACCCAGCAAAATCTGAATTTAAGTACCCTGTTACCTCCAGATTGTCGGTTCGTTTGTACATAAGCATGTAATCTTTGGTTCCTTGAAGGTACCTCAATACTTTCTTTGCAACTCTCTAGTGATCTAATTTTAGGTTACTCTAATATCTACCTAACATTCTAACAACAATGCAATGTCAAGTCTTGTATAAACTTGAGCATACATTAAACTTCTGACTGCAAAAGTATATAAAATGTTTTTCATTTGTTCCCTTTCAAAATAATTTTAGGGCATTGATCCAAGTTGAACCTATCCCCTTTCATATTAGGTGTTATACTAGCACTATAAGAAAAATAGGGTTTAGCGACAGATATTACCGATGGAAAGTGTAAATTTTCTATCGGTAAGCTAATTTTACGACGGAATTTACCGATGAAGCAAGTCGTCGGAGAAGCGACTATAGGTAATAATTGACGATGGAGCATAAGTTATCCGTCGCTAATTTATCGACAGATATTTATTTATATTGTATATTTAGCAAAGGTAATTTGGGCAGTCGGTAAATTTTTTGACGGAACGTTGGTTTCGATTGATAAATTTAGTGACGGATGGATGAGGATTTTTCTGTTGGTATATTTACTGATAGATTTGGCAGCTCCGTCGATAAATTAGCGACTAACTACACCAACGAAAATCCATCGGTAAAATGTTATCATTTTACTGACAGATTTTAATTTTCTGTTGGTGCAGTTATTCGCTAATTTACCGATGAGCTGCCAAATCATCCGTCGATAAATAGACTGATATTGTTTTTTTAATTTTTCCCTGAATTTAATTTTATTTGATAATCTTATGATTGATGCATAATTTATCTAGTTATCAGTTAACTGTTGATAATATTTTGATTTATTTCTACATTTAATTTGTTAAAACAATAAGTTGATTGATGATATAAAGTAAAAATTATCTTAATTGAGAATTAAAAATTGTCTTAATTGTACAACAATAAGTATTTAACAACCATTCATTTGGTGACTACAACTACGCTATTCATTTGGTGAATGTGGACGCTCTGAATTTTACGATAAGGTGCTGCCCTTCCCTTTCATCTCATCCACCTCATTACGGAACTGGGTTATATACTCCATCGACCATTGAAACTGAGTTGTCAGTGCTTGTACTGTGTTCCGAAGCTCATGGACTTTATTAGGTGTGGACCGCCTACTAGATGTTGTTGTACTAAGTGTAGAAGATTGCGAATAACATGTGTTTACAAATGAACTTAAGTTGAATATCCTTCCATGACGGTCCTTACCCCCCACTACACGAGGATAGGTTTGACTCTCATCAATATCTTCAATATGCTAAGACTGTCGTTGAATGCTTTCTTATATTTGGTTCTATCAGAAGGCAATGTTTATGTTAATAAGTGATAATTATTAAGTATTAAATATTAAAGCATAAATTTCACATACATTTAGTTCTCTACATCGGGTGTTGATAAAGGTCACACCGTCATGCTTCTTAATGTGAATGTGCAAAAAGAGCTGACAGGGTATAGGCTTCATGTCCATAGACTTTTCCTGCATCAAAATAAAATGTTATAAGTGAACTACAATTTAAAAAAATTAAGGCAAATTTTCCTCTATTTTTGTGATATTTACCCCTATTGAACAATGAAAGTAAATCAACAACACAACCATATATAGCACCAGACATTTATAGCATTATCATTCTCCATAATACATATATTTTCATTCCAAAACTCACACATCAAATTAAATTGAAATACATCAAAGTAAAAAATCCAGAATATAAATGTAAAGTGTAGATACTTACAAGTCTCTCTTCATGCTCGTGGTGAGTAATAGATCCTCCACTATATACAAAAAGACTCTCTTTTCCCGATCTTCCATGTATGTTGGTAGAATTACGCTTTGAAATGGACATTACCTCAAGTGATGTTCAATACTGCTGCCAATGACTCCATATTTGTTCAGAAATATAAAGTGGTTGTATACCAATCTTGTGTATCACACCAACAAAGTCTCGATAACGTGTACGTGCTCGTTTCTCCCATACTTTATAAATGACCGTCAAATTCAGAATCACAAAAAAATTCTTTCTAAAAAAAAGAAAAAATATACGATAAGTACTTATAATCTACAATATTTATCTAATTAATGTATAAAAATCAATTAAACTCCTGATAATAAAAATCGTTTGTTGCCTGAAAGATATTCTTCCATATATAACCCTCAAGATCAATCTTCTCCTTGAATTTGGAGCACGATTCAGATGGAATCAACCTAATATAAAAACAATTAATTTTATCATTATTTAATTTAAAACTATAACTTAATTATAAACATATGGTGTTTCATGTATTTTCACTTATAGATTGTTGGCAATTGTGATGTAAGTTCTTCCATAATCTCCTTTAGCTCCAGGCTGGAGGCTGCCTCTTTCATCCGCATTGTTTACCCCCGATATCTCTGTTAGTAAAGGGTGGTGGATGGTGTAGTACCACGTACAAAAGGTGATGCCTTATTTGCAAGTATAGTAGCTAAAGGTACGATATTTGATTCGGTTGCAATTGCAGAACGTGATGCTTCACCTATACAATAATTGGCTCCAAATCCTAGTCTAAACCTTGATCACATCATATCTTATTTTCTCTTTGGTCGCATATTTTAATATGAAATTCATATTTTACTGAATATTCTAGAGGCATAACAATTTCAATTCAATGTTAAACAATATATTGTTAATTCAATAATTGATTTATTGAATATAATATTCTAATACAAACACAAATTAATCACTATCAGAATTTAATTGTAAATCAAAATCATCATCATCTTCTTTTTGTGAAGAATTAGAATCAAAATTCTTAATGCTACTACCTAATTGAATCTAGAGATCGTATATTCGGTGTTTAAGTTTAATTAACGATCGTATCTTGATTAAACACTACCTAAAGAAAAACTCAGGTTAATAATTAACCCATGATTAATAGTTGCTAAGAGAGGTTTGAGATTAACAAATCAATAAAATATGTTTAATTAAGATGTAGGCCGAGATTGAACCAAAGAACTGGGTCCCTATCGAATTCTCCACTTTTATCATTTTTCACATGTTTTCTTTAATTTGTTTTTATTAGTCTAATTTCATTTTATTTTCTTATTTCCAAAATCCAACCCCCTTAACCTAAACACCAATTAATTTCATTTCAATAACTTTACACACACTCTCTGTGAGATCGACTTAGACTCACCACTGCACTGTTATAGTGGTAGTCTAGTTTTTATTTTAAGTAGCATTACGACACGTTGTCAATAATTTTGAAAATAATTTTCTAATTTATTAAATAAATATTTTCTAATTAACTGAGAAATCAAATATTTAAATAAACAATAAAAAGGACTTTCTTAATAAATTAAAATATTTTTTATTTAGTCTTGAAAGTGGTTTTCTTTATATTAAAAAATAGTTTTATAGTTAAGGAAAATAAATTTCTAATGAGATTAAAAAATTTTCTAATTGCATTAGATTTTTTCTAAATTATAATAATTAAGAAACATAATTTATTGAAAATTATTTTCAATTAAATTTTGTTAAAGGAGGTAAGATAGTTGGAAATAATTTCTAATTGGTTTTGAAATTTTTTTAGATCAAATTAAATTTTTATTTGAAATAAGAATTTAATTTATTTAGGAATAAATGAGTTTAATCTAATTAAATTATTCAAAATGTTAGACATATTATTTAAAGGTCAATAACTTGAATTAAACAAAGTTTGATATTTTATGTATATAATTTGATTATGAGAATATAAGTTGCATATTTTATTTATATGTTTGTGTGTGTATATATATATATATATATAATTACATGCAACTTTGTGTTTGATGAGATGAATAAAATTAAATCCTTCGTTAAATTATTAAGCACATATTGAGATGTTGCCTTCTAGTATTTAAGGATAAAACTAAAGTTTTGTTTATTTTAAGGCTTGTTGAAGGACTTAAAGCCCCTTTAACCTAAATATGTTTTATCTTAAATTAATGAGTCATACTTAACTAAATTTGTATGATTTAGATGAGTGACTTATGCTCATATGAATTTAGAAGCAAAGTTAGTAATAACTTATAAGATATGATTTGGTAAGATTTGTCCCTAACAAATCTAGGAGTCATATGAAATATAATTGATAAAGATGTTATCTACCTAATTTAAGTTTAGTTGATTTGTTGAGTGACTCAAGAACAATTAGTTTTAAATAAGATCCTATCCTATAAGAGTGAATAGAGTAATCTTTCTGAATAGTAGTGAAGGTTATTATTTTGAATAAAATAATCGGAGTAACCAAATACATGATTGAAGTCCTGATCTTTTTTAGTATTCATATAATCAATTACTTGCTTTTCTTACTTCTATATTTTTCTGAGTGAAATTTACCTTGTTTAGTATAGCTGATATTAAGTGAAATTAATTTCTTAGATATAGTTTAAGTTTGAGAAAAGTTTTTAGAGTCAAATAGAAAAGTTGTATGTCTATTATACAATTTTTCTATTAATCCCTAATGATTATTTGGTATTAAAGTTTCAAAGGTATGTCAAAATCATATAGATGACAAAATGTATTAATATTCTGAGTTGACTAGTGTCTCATAAAATTTGATGACAACATGTGAAATATATGTCAATGCCATAGTAGCAAGATGCATGAGGTTAATATAAGTAAACCTAAAAGGTATAGTACAATTATGGAATTGTTTCATTCAATTTACTCTATTAAAAGCATAAGCATAGACTATAATTGAAGACATTTTCTATAGTATGATATTAGTTGTCATTAGAAGAAAAATGATTGCATGAATTTTCTTGCCCGTACGTGATATGATAGAGATCGTATATATTTCTAATTCATGCATTTTTGTATTTTATATTGAAATTAGATTCAACATTATTGTAATATTTAAAGCATGATAAGAATAAATTATTAAGTAAAATCAGTTGATCCAATTTTATATAAATAGTTTGTATACGTTAGATTAAAGGAGACTTATTATCATAAGTGGCAAGAATATAAAGTTGAATAACTGAGACTATCCTTTTAATCCATGTTAGTTAAATCAACATAATGAGAATCAACTTACATACAAGAATATATGTTTCCTTTTGATTATAAATCATATGGGACTTAAAATGTGTTAAGTTGAAGAACAACCAAATCAACCTTTGGTGAAAGGCTTATGATTATATTTAATTGTTAAATTTATAAATTTGATGTATTGGATGGAATAATAATTCATAAAATGATGATAACTATACTTTATTAAAGGTACTAGTAACTTTATATGATATAGTCATATATATTAAGTAAATATTGAATTAAAATTTTGAAAAGTTAACATTATTTAAATCTAAATAGAAATTAATCATTGAGAATGTTGAAGCACTTTGATAAGATTATTGTAGTGACATTTAACTTTTTAGTTATCTTTAGGGAATAAGGTTCTCTAGTGAATACCTCCACAACTATACGTTATAAGAGTAGGATTTATGTAAGGAAGAATATACAATATGAAATATTTATTTTTCTATAGTTATACCTAGTGTAATAACTTAACTTTAGTAGTTTCAATTAAATCAATTAGTAAGATCTCATATTACATATGGAAGACTAGGCTTTGGAAAAGTCAAAGCTAATGATTTAAGGATGTGATGCTTAGTTGAAGTATATATTATCCATTAGGTTTATAACAAAATTGGATAATAAGGTTATGAGATATCCAAAAGGTTGGATATAATATTACAAACCTATACTATTTGTTTCAATGACCACTTATATGAGAATGGTTCTCAGGATAAATGGTAGGAATAAGATAAAATTTGAAAAGAACAAATCTAATAACAAAACATCCAATTGGGATTAGTACCTTTACTAGTATATTTGATGTATATTTAAAAGGATATGATACATTGAAATATTCACTTTTAAGATGAATCCAAGTAGATTATTTTTTAGATGATTTTGAAATTATCATGTTTGCAAAAAGGTTAGTAGAAGTATAATTGACCTTTTTAGTGGGAGTATATAGAGATAGGTTACTCATGGAGAACAATAATTCATATTTTTAATTGTTAAAATATAATTGTCTAAGAACAACTCTTGTTGGATATGAAAATGTAATAACTTAATTATAAGAATTAGATCTATAGAGATAGATATAGAAGTTGTTTACCTATACTAGTCTAAGTATATAGATAATGTATTAAAGATATTTAGTATTTAAAATATTTGATAATTATGAAGTATTAAAGATATCCATTATTTTATGTATGAGTTAATATTTGAGTTCAAGGTTTTATGGATATTAAATTTAGAAGTAATTCTTAATTAAGATATATTTTACTTGAAATAATATTATTTTGAGATTGGAAAGTTTCCAATATAACAATAGTTGATAATTAAGTCATAATACATTTTTCGTTTAGTAAAGATGATTAATTTTATCAACATGTTTAATGAACTTAGAATAGTTCCTTGCATTATTCAGGAAGTAGTATATTGTAGAACATTAGAGCCTTTAGGCACGCAAAAAGGGTTAAGGTCTCCTCAAAGATTCAAGTATGTATTTAGGTAATTTCTCTTAATTATAATGATTAAGATGAAAGTTATAAGATTTGCACTATAGAGAATCTTATAGAATTCTTTGACAAAACCACTGTCCTAGTGGTAGCTCAATCATCATTTAGTGATATGGTATAAGATAATTAAATGGTTGGCTTAGTATAAGTGATAGATTGTTAGTTTATACTCTTCAGCCAATCAGTTACATACAGTTTATTAACAAAATAATTTAAATGTATTCGTTATCTTATACATGTTGAAATGTATATGATAAGGTCCATAGGATAAATATACATTGCAAATAAAATTATGAAGAGATCATAATTATGAGATTTATATTGCATTTATGTATTATCCTTAAATTATTATTAGTCATTGTTCTATTAAGATTTGACAATAATAGAATATGGAAAGACTATATTATGAAGGAAGTAATCAATCATATATACTAAAGTATGGAGATACTTAAACAAACGTGTGAGTGCTTGTTAAAGAACAAGTTCACTGAACTGGCCTCATACGAGAAATCTATTTGGAACATTACTTGTATGTCTATAGAAATTCTCATTGTGATGATTGCATAAGTAATCATTAGACTTGAAATCTCCAAAGTTATCTCATATATGAATTGTTATGTTTTGATAAAACTTATGACCTATTATAGTCAAGTATAACTGTTGGACCCCAAACTTTTCGTAGAAGATTAGAACTATTGAATTAGAAATTTTGGTGATTAGTCATGAGTAAAAAACAAAAGAATGAAAGTTCTTAAACCAAGAATTTATAGACAAGAGTAAAGTAGGGAATGAAAGATGTGGACAGATTTATGATTTTCTATGGTATTTTTGGTAGATAAGAGATTTTGAAATATAAAGAATTAAGGTGAAAGTTAGCAGTAAAATAAAAGCAATATTTGTGTAGTCAATTGATGAAGAATATGTATATATGTGTATATTATGTCATTGGTGTTCATGATTAGTCATGGATTATAATTTTCTTTATGGAGGACATTGATTTGAAATGAAGTTGAGAATGAAAAGTAAATGTAATAGAAAAGGGTGATCTTGGTATGAGTTGTGTTAAGAAAAGATTTTGAAACAAAATTGGTAGATGATCTGGAAAATGTTTACTGAGTATGTTTCAGTCTTTTAGCCACAACTCTTTCTCTAGTTATCCAAACAAGATGATTCTTGATTTGGATTAATTAGCAATATATGGCTACATTTCTTATGAAGACATCGAATTTAAATTCTGTCTCTAAGAATCTCAAAATTTGTTATGAAGTTAAGAACTAGGTGTAGTACATTGGCAAATGAATGTAAAATTATTGTTCTGAATTCAGGGAAAATTCTAAATTGATTTAGATAGAGTTAAACAAAGTTGTCTCAAGAAAGTTGTAGATATTTCTTTTAGCTTTCCAACGGTATATAGTATGAAAATTTTGGACATCTAAGCTGAAAGTTGTGGTCCTTATAAGGGAAGATGTTCAAGAGTAAAGTTGTATCTTCTGCCTTTTTGCTTCTTCTATGATGAAGGGAAGATGTTCAAGAGTGAAGTTGTATCTTCTGCCTTTTTGCTTCTTCTATGATGACGTCATCATCTTCTGTGTTTTGCTTCTTCTGCCTTTTTGCTTCTTTTGTGATGACATCATCATTTTTGTGTTTTTCTTCTTCTGCCTTTTTGCTTCTTCTGTGATGACGTCATCATCTTCTGTGTTTTACTTCTTTTGCCTTTTTGTTTCTCCTGTGATGACGTCATCATCTTCTGTGTTTTGGTATCTTCTATTCCATTTTTGACCCCTCAAAAGATAGAATTGGTCTTTGAAGTCTTCATAAAAGTTGTAGATCTTGAAGTCCTCTTTCAAACCATATAAAGAACGAATTGATCTAATATCTATAGGGAAAGTTATAACAAATTTCCCCTTCCTTTTATCTTTTTGCTATCTTCTGTGTTTTGCTATCTTCTGTCTTTTTGGCCTATCTTTTGTTCCATGTTTGACCCCTTTGAATATAGAATGAATGTTTGAGGTCTTCATGAAAGCTTTATATCTTGAAGTTCTCTTTTGAACCATATAAAGAACACCTTGATCCGATATCTGTACTGAAAGTTATAGTAATTTTCCCCTTCCTTCTGTCTTTTTGTTATCTTATGTGTTTTGCTATCTTCTGTCTTTTTGGCCTATCTTCTGTTCCATATTTGACCCTATCGAAGATAGAATTGGTCTTTGAGGTCTTCATGAAAGCTGTAGATCTTGAAGTCCTCTTTCAAACCATATAAAAAACACCTTTATCAGATATTTTTATGGAAAGTTAAAGCAATTTTTCCCTTCCTTCTGTCTTTTTGCTATCTTCTGTGTTTTGCTATCTTCTATCTTTTTGGCCTATATTTTGTTCCATGTTTGACCCATCAGAACATAGAATTGGTCTTGAAGGTCTTTATAAAAGTTGTAGATCTTGAAGTTCTATTTTGAACCATATAAAGAAAACCTTGATCAGATATCTGTAGGGAAACTTATAACAATTTTCCCCTTCCTTCTGTCTTTTTGTTATCTTCTGTGTTTTGCTATCTTTTATCTTTTTAGCCTATCTTTTGTTCCATGTTTGACCCTATATAAGATATAATTGGTCTTTGAAGTCTTCATGAAAGTTATATATCTTTAAGTCCTTTTTCGAACCATATAAATAACAGCTTGATCCGATATCTGTAGGGTAAGTTATAGCAATTTTCCCCTTCCTTTTGTCTTTTTACTATCTTCTGTGTTTTTCTATCTTCTGTCTTTTTGGCCTATCTTCTCTTCCATGTTTGGCCTCTCAAAAGATAGAATTGGCTTTTATGAAAGTTGTAGATCTTGAAGTTTTCTTTCGAACCATCTAAAGAACACCTAAATCCGATATCTGTAGAAAAAGTTACACCAATTGTGAAACATCTTCTGTGTTACTGTTCATAAACATCTTTTGGGTTACTGTTCATCCTGTATAGTCTGGTCCAATTTTAACCCTCTAGATGATAGAAATTGTCTTCAAGATCTTTATGAAAATTGTAGATATTGAAGTCTTATTTTCAACCATCTAAAGAAAACCTTGATCCGATATCTCTAGAGAAAGTTATGGCAATTGTGAAACATCTTCTGTGTTACTGTTCATAAACATCTTCTGGGTTACTGTTCATCCTGTATAGTCTGGTCCAATTTTGGCCCTCCAGATGATAGAAATTGTCTTCAAGATCTTCATGAAAGTTGTAGATCTTGAATTCTTCTTTTCAATCATCCAAAGAACACCTTGATCTGATATCTCTACAGAAAGTTATGGCAATTGTAAAACATCTTCTGTGTTACTGTTCATAAACATCTCCTAGGTTACTATTCATCCTGTATAGTCTGGTCCAATTATGAACCTCTCTATGACATAATTTGTCTTCAAGTTCTTCATAAAAGTTGTAGATATTGATGTTCTCTTTCCAACCATCTAAAGAACACTCCAATCTTACATTTATAGTGAAAGTAATGCCAATTTTCCCAAGACAGGTTCAATATGACTGAGGACAAAACCATATTTGATTCTTTGGTCATAACTTCTTCTCTAGACAACCAAATGACCTGATTCTTGAATCATTAGATCCGTAAGACATTGATCTACATCTCCATCAAAAATCGTAGCCATCTGAAATGAATTGAGAAAGATTGACTGAAAAAGTGGGATGGGTACAGTGACTGTGCTCTTAGATAATATGAACTAGTGTTATTCTACTGAACATACTTCAGTATCTTGATGATATCTTAATCTGTAGAGCTCCAAATGAGATGATTTCTGACTTGTGGTACACTAGAGACATAGAGTTACAAATTATCAAAAGAAAGTGAATTGTAAGTCAGTCTCTAAGATTTTCAAATTTGGATAGAAGTTGGGAATAGTGTACTATTTCAGTCTAACAACAGTCTAAAATGTTTGGATTACAACTTTTGGATTTTAAAACCAAATTGAATGATTTTGGTGTCATTAGAAGCTTAAGACGATGGAGAACATTTTTCTAGAAGAAAGTGTTATGTAAGAATGTTCAAGTATATTTTTAGTAAGAAACTTAAGTACAAAAGGCATAAGGCTTAAATGGAACAGCAAATGGTATTTTTTAGACTCATTAAGGGCATAAAAGGACAAAACCAAAATGTGGACTTATACTTAAGAGAAGGAGAAAACGTGAATGAGAAGATTATAGAGAGAAGAAAAATGGGTGGATGAGAAAGGAGATAAGAGAGAGAAAATATGAAAAAGAATGGAAGAGAGAAAGGAGAGAAAACAAGCTAGGGTTTTAATTTCCATAGCCTTCAAGAGAGATTTTGAAGTTGTTCAAGAAGATAAAAAGGTAGAGGAAGAGAAGATCTTCTAATTGAGCCAAAGATTTCTTCATTTGGTGAAGGACCAAGGGGGTCATAGAGGCCATTTTTAGTTAGATCATCTTACGGAGTACACATTAACGATACAACAGGAAAGAATCTTGATACCTCAGGTTGTTTGCAAAGAGAAGAGGCATTTTGAGCAAGTCAAGTCCTTAAGCAAGGAAATCAAGGTGGGTTACATGTTTATAATAGAGTAGATAAGCCACTAAAAGTGTTCTTCGAATTAAGAAAGTTTAATGATTTTGAATTGCATCATAAGTGTTGCATTTATTGCTTCTTGAATGAAATGAGAAATTGTTATATGTTTACTACATGTTTTGTTTATAATTTGGGTTATTGATTTATGAAAAGACTTTGAAAATGATTCTTTTTGGAAAAGATATATGTTTATGAAATCATATTTTCAAGAATGGTTTTCAAGATATACGTATATCTCATGTTTATGAAAAATCAAGTTGCGAAAAAATGTCATTTTGGACAAGTTGACAAGTTAAGAAATATGTGTTATGTGGGTTTGTGGTGGTCCCCTAATGTAACACCCAAATACCCCCTGGGAGGATACATGGATGCCACCCAAGACAGTACAATCAAAATCAAAACATTTCACACATGCAGTTTTAAAATCTAAGATTAACACACATATAATACATTTCAGAATTTCCAAAGAATAATTACAGGCCCAAATAAACTAAACAAAAGACACAGTCGAGCGACACAAAACGCAGACTCCTTTGGCCACTGCGGTTGACTCGTCCCAGTCTTTAATCTCTTCGCTCTGAACCTACACGGGGCAAATCCACCGTGCTAAGCTTATAGCTTAGTGAGTAATCATTTATCT
>JANKYE010000009.1:4476219-4507407 GCA_032467995.1 Erythroxylum dillonii | reverse complement strand
ATAAATTAAACTCCTTTAATTTATCTTTAATTATTTAATTAAACAATTTATATCTATAAATCAAGATTGATATTTAACAATGCATCATAACAACCTAAATATTTAGGAATGTCAAAGTGATCTTAACTAACGATTTTGTATATGAATTTTCTATATCATTCTCAAGCTCTTTATCAAACAATGTTCTAATTAGATATAGAATATGAAATTAATGTCTACTCTATTTTAGTCCATTCATGTTATTTTTTCACTATTAGTAATTGATTCAATCAATGATATTTAAAACATATTTTCAAAGTATAAATCTACCTTGACTAAGAATTTCTCGAATTAATATTAATCAAGAATAATAGAACATGCTCCCTAATTATTTTATTGTAACGAATCCTATATTAATCACTCAACTATCTTCATATAATTCATGTTATATATAATGACTATCAACTGAGTTACTTATAATTAGAATATTATCAAAATATAACAATTCTTATATGAGATAACTTTGGTGATTTTAAGCTAAAGGATTACTCGTGCAATCATCACTATAAGAATTTTCATAGATATATAAGTAATGTTTTAAATAAATTTCTCATATGAGGTCAGTTCAGGAACTTATTCTCTAACAAGCACCTACATGCATTTTATAAACTATGCTCTATTTATGATATACTAAAGCAATTTAAGCATTTAAATGTATTATTGAAGTTATAATGGAGATCATAGATAGATTCGAGATGGTTCTGAACTTGACCGAAAATTTTTCAGAAATTTTTTGAAAACTTTGAAAGGCTACTAAATGAGTCCAAACGAGCTTTAAAAGTCCCAAAATGTGCTTTGGAGATTTAGGTTACACTTTTAAATGAAATTTAGATGATTTCAGTGACATTCAGTGATTTCCGGATTCAATTCGAAAATTCTTATGGGCAACCAAAAAAGTTACTGAAGAATTAGAAAATATGATGAAAGCTCTAAAATTAGGATTGGAGTCCCTAGGAACTGAAACAAGTCAAAACAGAGGTCGTTTGAATAGAATTTGCGTAATTCGAAATTATTAGACTAAAATGGCCTTTTTGAAAAATAATAGGTATTGATGATTTGGGTAATTCAAAATTATTGGACTAAAATGGCATTTTTGAAAAATAATAGGTATTGATGATTTTAAATCGATTCGAAATTTTTAAAAGCATCCAATCAACAATTATTGACCCTAATTAGAGTATTTCATTGTCAATTTGATGATAAAACAATTGTGGAATAATTTTGAGATTTAATTTGGTTAGTTTGTGAATTAAATGCATTAAAGGGCTTTTTTTTGTACTCAATAAGAGAAATTTGGTCTTTTTACATGATATTATTGGATTGATGAGTCATTATAGATGACTAATTAGAAAATGACATGTGTATGATGAGTCATTAGTGATGAAAAAAAAGAAGGTGACATTTGTAATCCATTAAATGAGTATCAAAGCAACATTTTGCTTCATTCTTTTAACATAAACGTGAGAGTGATGAGAGAGTAATGTGAGAGACAAAAGGAATAAAGGGAAAAAAAGAGAAGCCAAAGTTGAACATCGGCCAAGGAGAGACGAAGAAGAGTGTAGTCATTTTTTATGGAATTTGATGGTGATTTGGAGGAATCTTGAATTATTCATCAAATACACAAATGATTGGAGGAAAAAGTTATAAGTTTCCTAGCTTACATTTCTAATTTTTATAGGTTTTCTTAAGTGAGATGGATGTGTTTAAGATCAATGGTGTCTTGGTATTACTTTGATGTTATTTTGCATGGAATTGATTAAATATGACAAGCGAGGAAAGTCTAGTGGAATTCTGTCTTAGGTTATTTTAAACCAGTCCCATTGTTTTGGTCATAACTCGACCTACAGACTTCCAAATTGTTTAATTCAAATTGGATATAAAGCTTAAGACATAGAACTAAAAATCTCTAGAAGAAAGCTACGCCTAATTCTGGATGAAATAAATTGGAAATTGGGATTGAAAATGGTAACCTGATACTGCCTGTGTTGAAGAAGCTTGTGAAATTTGGTACATTTTTCATCATTTAGAAGTTGAAATGACATGATTTTTTATGATATGGAAACTAGAAACATAGGGGAACAAATGTCTATAAGACTTCAAAACATAATTTGAACATTTGTTATGTGAAAATTAAGGAACAAATGGAGGTATGGATTCTGGACATAGGTCATAACCGTGACTCATCATGTATGATTGTGTTAGGATGAATTAAATTGGGTGAGATTGTGTTTTGAAGAAATTGGTAAGTTAGAATGGGTAAAATTTGGTATTTAAGTGACTTTTGAAGTTAGATTTGAAAACGAAGACCAACAGGTTAGCTTACGGAAGTAAGCATAAATATGATTAGTGTATATGTTGCACGATGGAATACAAATCTCGAATTCAGTTAAATCAAATATATAGTTTTAATGCCTTATTTCCTAATTTGGAAATAAATGCCTAAGTAAAATGCGATTTGTGTAGGTAAAGGAGAGGCACCGAATGCGTGAGTGTGCTTAAAGATAAGTTCGCAAAACAGTGAGTATATTTTAACTGTTTTATATGACTTAATTCTTTGCAAAAGAATTGATGACACGTGAGTATTCTTTAAATTGAGTTTATGCAAATGATTTTCATTTAATCATGAAATGAATATTTATATTGAGTTTTATGAAAATAATATTTTACTAGTGAATATTACTATAATAAGTATATGTTTTGATTATATATGGGTTTTAATTTGAAAGTTAACTTTTATATGATTGGGAGTTACATTGAAATAATCCAATTATAAATCCTCTCATACTTGATTTAGAAAATAAGATGAGACGTAAATGTAAGAGTTGCTTTTGCCTATGGTACACCGCTAAGATTTATACATGTTATTATATTAGTATATTTATAGTGGTTAACCTATTACGGGTAAGCGATGTAGAACTAGCTCTGTAAATAATGGTTAACTAGTCATGGGTAAGTGATGTAGAACTAACTCTATGACTTGTTACAGATAAGCGATGCAAAATCAACTCTATAACTACCGTTATATAGCAACTAACCTGTTACGGATAATCGATGTTAAACCAGCTCCATAAATAGTGGTTAACCATTTGGGGGTAACCGATGCAGAATTAAGAAACTAGTGATGAGCTATGTTGAGTAAGAAAAGTCTTGAAATAGTAATGCCGCCACTATTTATGTTAAAAGTGATTTGAGAAACATCGTATGGTACTAATTTCTAGTTGATGACTTATTTCAATGTAAAAGTTTTTCAAAAAACTTATTGCCACCATTGTTTATTGTTTAAGGAAAAAAGGAAAATCGAAAATGAAACTTGTATATTATGAGTTTAAGGTAAAAAAACATTTCAGAATAGTATTTCAGAAAAATTGAAATTTTGTCCTACAAAATGTTATATTATTACCAGATTTGATGATGCACGAATAAATTGTTATGCAAATGCTTTACCGTGAGTTTTATGATTGTATGAGAATATTGTTGTTATGTTGTTATGACAAGTTCAACGTTTTTCGTTAACTGATTAATACATACTGAGCTTGTTTAGCTTCCTATTATTTTTATATTTTTAAACAAATCACCCCAGGTATAAGTACAGGTGTTGTAGTAATTGGGACTCTGCCGCATGATTAGTTGTATTTTCGGATGTTATTGTGCTTGTGTCATTTTGATATGTACATTTGTATAAAGTAATAGATGTTTATAAAGGCTTTTAAATGAAATGCTTGAATATGTTTTAGCTTTTTAAAAGTTTATTGTGGTGATTGTCAAAAATTATTTATTTGGGGTTGCTTACGAGTGAATTTGAAGTCCAAAATTTGTAGTTGACAAATTGATGTGAATATAAAAATGTTTTGAAATTTTACAAGGCTTTTGAAAATTTTGAGAATGTCAAAATGTAGTCGTTGTGCTGCCAAATTTTTTAGTTAAATGATTTTAAAAAAATTTCCCACTATTTTCCACACATTTAACTTTTAAAGTATGAAAGGTTTTTAACAGTTAAGTGACTTGGTTTTGCAGGAACGTTTCAATTGAGTTAGATATCCATTGGAAGGCTACCGTAGGGTCACTGAGAGGGCTCCACTCAAGTTTTGAAAGGGAAACTCCGGGATGGATTCTTTCATTAAGTATGTTCATACTTTAGTCTATGAGAATGACTACTTTCTTTATAAGAAAGATACGTAACTTGTGATAATCTTTGTATTCTTTATTAATATTCAATCTTAGTAGAATAATAATTATTAATAATTTAGGAATGATACATAAATATAATATAAATCTCATTATTAGAATCTTATTATAATTTTGTTTGCAATATACATTTACTGAATAAACTTTATTATATATATCTAAGTATATATAAAATAAAGAATATCTTTAAATAATTATGCAAGTAAACTATAACTAAATTAACTGAATGTAGGGCATTAATCAATACATCTTCCTTTATTAAATCCAGACAACGCTAGCAATTTACTAATGTTGAGAAAAAACGTCAAATGCTAATTAGTTAGTGTTTCACGTTAAAAGAGCTAGCTAATTAACGTGTTTGTCGAGCTATGTGGTTATGATTATGGTTTTAAAACCTGGATCAGATTGGCCGGTTTGGCTGATTTAACTAATAACTGGTCAGCTATCTGGTCCGAATGACTCATAAAAATCAATCTTCAATTGAACCAGTGAAAACTAGTAAGAACCGGTCAACTGATCGGTCGAACCGGTTTGACCACTGATTCAATAAATTTTTTTTAATAATATTTTTATATTATTTAGTATATTTTCTATTTTTTAATATTACTAATATTATATATAATTAAATATAATTATTGTGTAATTATAACGTTACACTAATTTAATCAGTGGTTGAATCGATCAAATCGATGATTAATAAAGCTTCCAATTCTACGTGTGGTTTGAGATTCAAAACCTTGGTTACGATTGTCTCTTACTCTAAAATGCCAAGTCAAAGAGTCAATCAGTGTGGTTCCATGTTCACAGACATTGCCTGGCACACTCAACGCTAAAAGGAGGCGGTGGACCAAACCATTTCAGGACACCGCATCTAAAGCTATAGGCTTATTTTGATCTCCATTATAGCGCTCCACTTTCGAGAGACTTTGTAGAAATGCTGGGAAGCTTAGCGCGCTGGTGAGCATATACAGGTGTATCATTGCCAATGCAATTTAACTTTTAAGCCTTCTAGATCCAGTGTTATCATTGACAAATGTTTGCCATCACCGACATCTAGTGCTGAGAATTCAGTACCATTTTCAAGCGCCACGTGAAACAATATATGAAAAGAGCTTTAACGTACTAAATTTGTGTGGTATCCCGAGTTTTTTTTTTAATTAGGCTCTCTTGAGATGTTCGGGTCTCGAAAATTATATGTTGGAATGAGTGGAATTTTTTGAAGGGAACAGTAAGCTATAGTAGATATGAGACTCGTTTTTAGCCTTATGCCTAGCACTCAGACAGTTGGGTTTGGACTGGCCATTTACCCAAGGTCTTTTCAGTTGACTTTGCATGGTACTTTATTCAAGCTCGACGACCAGTAGATCTGATCCACCATCTACTATAGTTTTCAGGGCACATCTTGCGGCATTCTTTCATCCTCTAGTTAGCTTTGCAGGGACGACTACAGACTATGAATAGTGTCTAGTTGTTTGGAGTTTTGTCAGGCTCGACTTGTATTTTATGTAGCTACTCTGTCGAGACACATAATCACCTTTTCTTCTAGTGCATGTTCTCTTCCTTCATCTGGGATTTTCTCTTGACAAAGACATCCACTGTCTGGCCCTCGATTTCCTGGTCTCCTTTCTTCCAGTAAGCTTGCACCCATCTTCGCCGTCAGAAAGACTTCAGGCATATTATGTCACGGTTAATTCTCTCTGCTACTGTTTAATTTCTTTAATATGAGAAGAATAACCATATTTTCAACAACCGTTGTCGTTCGCTGAACTTATTCGTTCTCATCTTTTAAGCCTCGAGATTTATTTTCAAATACTTGATCTGCATCGACATATCTTAAAACTGCCAACATAGCTTTCTATTGAGGGCCCTTGTGGCTTTTTGCTTAGTTTATTTTGAGGTTTCCTTGTTTATATCTGAACCATCCTTTTTATTTATAAATTTTATATTCAATTCAAAAAAAAAAAAAAGGTACTAAAGTTGTGATTCATTTTATGGATGCCAGAGTGAATCCTCTGTACTTGTCCCCTGTTAACTACAGTGCGCATTTTCTGTCACCTTAGGGCCTGACTCTTTCTTAATCCCTCTAGGTAGTGAAGAGCATTTACCCAGTTATAGTAGTATAGTGAAAAGATGAAAAATTTTTAACACCTTCACAAATGGTAATTGATCCAGACCCCACTGCAAAAGCTGTCAGTTTGAAGGGGCATGGTAAAAGGGTAGATCTCCAATGTTAGAAATACATTAAAGATGACATCTTTTTGCAAATGAGATGTTAATTCTTAAAAGTAAAATCTGCCAACTTTTGTTTGTGAGAAAGAAATCGCGTATGACAAATCGTCGTCATCAAGCTGTCCCCAACAAAACATATTAAATCAGTGGTTGCTTTTCTTTTCTTTTCTTTTACTATATGAAAAGCAAATGACAGAGGAATCATAATTCGGTCAGCTTTGCTTAACATCGACAACACTATTATAAGATGTTACGAGTGTTATTCTATTTTATAAATATCAGTTATTTATTTAAATAAATTTTACATTTATTTATACGAGACCAATACAGAATTTACATAAATAAATGATTAAAATTTATAGAATAAAATAAGACATTATAACATTAAAGAAAAAGATCCAAACTCACTATTATAAGGCAGTAGTTACATATAAACTTTCAGTATATTTCTTAATTTTCTACGTTACTATACTAATGTACTTGAATTAATTTTTAATATGTTCAAACTTTATAAATTGATCCTTATCATTAAAATTGTAGAAGAAGTTATTAAGTCAAACTTATTTTATTATAAAATTACAAAATTTAATGATTTATGTAAGTTCTTTTAAGAGATTTATCAGTACCTAATGTCCGGGTATTTTAGATATCATACAAGTTTAAAGCTACATAGAGCAACGAACAAGAAGGGCAAACAAGCTGAAATCTCATCGCATTTTTTTATAGTATATAACGAGAAACTTCCATTCGTAATTGCTTGGCGTTAATATTGATGCTTGATTATTTGTCAGGGGCCGCTAGTACGTAGTAGTAGTACTGTCACTTTCACACATTCGAAAGCATTAGACAACTAAGTTGCTTTCTTACTGCCAAAACCAAATTACAGTCTGTAAATCATACTTATTTTTATCTCCAAGTCACTTTCTTCAAGTTCTCACCCATCCTTTTTTAGCTCTATAAGTACCCATCTATTGCACAGGCTTTGATCACGTCAGATATCAACTCTGTTGCTAACCTGTTATAGTCTCAAGTGAGTAACTTCGGCTCTAGATTTTGTACACTTCCAAATACAGCAGACAGCATGAAGTCATTCCTAGCAACCCTTTTGCTCGTTTGTCTCGTTTTCACTTCCTCTTTCTTTGCGGTCACATTGGCCGGTTCAGGTGGTTGATAGACACTGTTTGTTCCTTTTCTATTCCCATTTTCCTTCTCCTTTCGGTTGAAACTTCTGGTGTTTTTTGCCTATGGCATGCAGATGCAGTATCCTGATTGTTTTCTTTGCTATATATGGTGCATGTTTGTTTGGACAGGCTTCTGTGATTCCAAGTGTGGGGTTAGGTGCGCAAAAGCTGGATTTCAGGACCGATGCTTGAAGTACTGCGGAATTTGTTGTGAAAAGTGCAAGTGCGTTCCTTCAGGGACTTACGGTAACAAGCACGAGTGCCCATGCTACAGAAACCTGAAGAATTCCAAGGGCAAATCCAAGTGCCCTTGAATAAAAGAAGACGCTTTATGGAAACAAACCTTATGATGATTAGCCAGGGTTAAGACTTATATCAGGTCGAACATATGATTACGTGTTTATAGGACGATGTTAGCTATGAAAAGTCGCTTGTTGATTAAATAGTTGGCAGTTTCTTGTATTGTTTTATGGTTTTGTGAGTGGTCATCATGGTCTAAACGAAGTACGAAATCTCTTGCTTCTTAAGCTTTATGTAGTGTGCGGATGTCTCAGTAGGCGATATTATTACAAATAATGAGAATTTTATGCAATATTCCAGGGCTTATTTCGACTGTTCTACGAATTCACCATTTTAGATTTATATGTAATTGTGTAACTGAAACTCTTCTTTGGAAACCTGGAATCTTGAAGTGCTTTTAGCTTTGCATAGTTCAAGCAAGCTTCAGACCCTGAAACTTTGTCATTTGGCAATATCCATAGGAGATCCATCAGATGTGCCATAAATAATACATACGGGTTTTCATTGTTTTTCATAGGGGAGCAGATGTTTTTGATTAATTAATGAACATAATTTGGATGTATAGTATAACGTAAGATATGTCGGTTGGGACTTGCTAAGAGCTCAGATTCATGTGCTACCAGTGTACGGCGAAACAGAGATTTTTGTCTATGGAGGGTCCCCAAGTATTCTCTTGAATCTGATTCATGCCACGTGATGTCGTCACTAGTTGCCTCCAATTCACCTCTTGGCCCACATGACAAGGGAAGCAATCCTAGATATCGTGTCCCAGGTTTTAACAGCCAAATTGATGCCAGTTCTACTCGTCAGCCAGGTTTAAAATATCCGTCAGGTTAGGTACCCGGCGACACAAGAAACTATTGTTCAATGACGGTTCTTTTCAAGACGCTTGCGTAATGCATCACCTTTCCCTTGAAGTCGGTTGACTACTCCTGAAGTTTCTAGAACTGCTCTTCAAAGTTTGACTTCTTCACTTACTGGGGTGGCCAGCAAAATGCCAGCAGAAGGAAAATCATAAATCTGGAGAAGACAACTTAACCCTTTCAAATTGGCAATTCCCTTTTTATTCTTTCTTTCTTTCCCACTTCTACGAAATTTAAGTTCTCGGGTTTTGTTGGAATGATGTTCAGAATGAAATCGGTTGTTGGATTTGAAGAGCAGATACCTGTTGTTTTCTCGTAAGAAAACAACGTTGTTGGGTTGATTCGACTTAATCATTAAGATCTAGGGCCCACAGGGAATTTATGATTAAAGCGCGTCTTGATAGATTGCGTTATTAATTAGGAAAGCTTACGCAGGAAGAAACTCGCAAGGTAAGGGATTGTTATCAGAAAAATAGCATGGCCTCTGCTACCAAACCCTTCTTGTGATGGGGTGACACAAAATCGAAAATAGACACCATCTTTCGTGAACAAAAAAATGCAATGTCTGCTATAGGAATTCACCCTCATTTTTGGGATCTAAGCTAATGGTAAATGATTTTCAATATCTTGAATTATAAATAAAATATTAAATATATTTACATAAGATAAAAATTCAAAATAATTTAGCTTTTACATAATGGTATAATGGCAAATTTAGGAAAAAAAGTTTTTCTTTAATTGTCCCATTTTGGTATTACAACAAAGAGGAAACTTTTATTACCTCGTCGGTTTCCGCTATTTCAATTAATTACACGTGAAAATATGCACTCAAGAGAACTCGTTTTGGCTTTAGACTACGTACACTAAGGAGAGCACTAAGCTTTTACTGGCTGAAGCTCTTGCTCCGGGAAACTGGCGCCAACTGGCTCGTATGTTCCAACAAAGGTTTGTTGTCTACGTCTCCGAACCAACCATGTGCCAATACCAAGTAAACTAACAATAAGAGATACCACAATTCCAACCACCACACCCAAAAAGTGTAGCTGCCACCATGTCCTGCCATAGGAACCAACTGTTAATGAACAAAGTTGGAACAATGTCTGGAGAAGAGGTAAAAGATTCTCCTAGCATTGTAGATAGAAAGCCACACATTAAATAAGCTCAAAACCCACACCAAACACAGCAGGAAAACATCTTCTACCACCCTAAAACTTTAGTAAGATAAATGCCCTAAGCCAAATATTGCATCTACCAAATTCCAGTCAGACAACCATTTGGATCCTCATCAGATTCGTTTTTCTTGATTCCCTCGTAGAAGAATGCTAAAAATCAGAAGCCATATCGCATATGATATGATTTGTTTATACATGAATGTGAGGACATATAAACGTGTGGACATATGTACATCTAGTAGGACAGGTACAAATTACAAGGAACTCAAAATCCACTACATGCAATGCGCCAGTGGGTCAGAGGTGATAAGAAGAGAGCAGCAAATGGAAAATCACTTACTTATTCCTTTGAGGCTCAACATTCCATTCAATCAACTGATAACTCCCAATCCTCTCTGGTAGTTGCACTCGGTGTTCCCTCAACCGTAACACCAACCGTACAATTATGTCCTACAATTAATAATAACAAAAGAGGAGAGAATAATTTAACAGATGTGGATAAAATAACTCAAGTTGTATCTATAACAAACTAAAATGCTACTACGATACCATTGCAGTGTTTTTAGAAATGTAATCTCCAGACTCTGCAGGAAAGATGCCCCATCTAACAAAATAATTATCACCATTCAAGGTGAAGTTCAACATATGAACCTGAAAGTAAGGCAAAGACATGAACATTGGACCAAAGTAAGTTCGTCTAAAGTAAGCAAATGCAAAGATGTTCTCCTAAGCTATAAAACTTAAGCATACCTGTGAATTATGTACTTCCAACTCGTGGGCAATGAAAATTGCTACCTCAGTTAAGTTGGGCTTGATGGAAGAGTTATTTACACTAATTAACATGTCAAATGTAATAATTCCAATGTGAAAGTCACCTAAAATCATGATTGTGAAGGAGAGAGTGAGAATTACACTACAACAGAAGCTGCTAAATAAAGGATGCTAATTGTAAAGAAAATTACACTAGAAGTCAATACTGAAGTAAGGACCTCAGTGAGCTAAAGTGAAGATTAGATTCATAAATTACTCGAATAATTATATAATGCATCAGAAGAGTTGTTGGCCCTAGTCTCACACATAACATTGTAGTTAAGTAGCTCAGATAATTAAGGTGCAGTTGGAGCTATAATTATCAAATCCTGTTTTGGAAAATTAAGAGTAAAGGTACTGAAACTCATTTAGAGCTCAAACTATAAAGCTTCAACCAGATTGCACTCAAAACAAACAACCCCTTAAAACCAGATAAACTTGTCAAATTCAGCTCCAGCTGTAAGTTTTTAAACTTCCCTTCTAAGCAGGAAAAATGAAATCTGTTCTTGAAGTAGATTTTTTCATACTGTAATCAAGTATAACCAATTTTAACGGAGAAACATGTAGTTAGGCAAGAGGAGTGCAAATTGCAGTCAACCAGTAGTGGGGCCAGCAATATAGACTATAATTTTATTCAGACTGCCAATACACACTATTGAAGCTCTGCATGAAGGACCTATGATAAATAAAGCTCACTCTACCTGGAAGAAAATCGGGAGGTAATCCAACTGGTGATTGAGTTGGAGGCACTATTCCACTAGTATTACTACTAGGGAGAACCACAGGTGGAGGAGCAGGCACGCCAGGAATTTGCAGTCTTTTTGAGAGTTCAGAGCAATTAGTTTTCCAGAAGCCAATCTGGTCATTCTCTCTATCATATGTTACGAGCGTATTACGGACAATAATTCCTGCTCAGGTAACAAATATTAAGAAAGACAGTTTTACAATCCATCATTTATTAGGAGAAGGTTGGAGATACAGAGAAAGGGAATCAGGAATGGGTCCTATCGAAGGCAGGGATCATAAGAAAGCATGTACCCACTACAAATAGGCATACAAGGACAAGAGAGAGAGAGAGAGTGAGAGAGATGACAAATGCAGGAACATACCTCCTAAAAGAGTGCTTCCATCGTTTTCATTCTGGAATATTCCCAAGCAATATGCACCACTTACCCTTGTATGCTGTAGTACCCAGAACAAGATGAGATAGGGAGAGAAAGAGCAAGGGATCAGGAAAAGATGGATATTTAAACAGAGAACCACAAGATGAGTAGTCCAATTACCCGAAATAGATAGTTCTCTGGAGATAGGGTCAATTTCTGACCATTGCCAAAAACCATGTCAAACTGAGGGAAAACCTTTGACAGCCCCGAGACTTCCCTATATCAATTTCATGTAGCAAGGGAAAAGGTCCATCAGATTTGAAAAGCCAAAAAAATGAAGTAAAAATTGGCAAACATAGGTTAAAACAGCAACATAGGTATTCTTAGCAAAAGCATCACCTTCCAGCACCGACAAAACACATATCATTGAAACTTGGATCTGGTCCATGGATCCGTTTGAGAGATTTAGTTTCTTTCACAATCTACATTGTCATAGAAAACTAAAGTAAGTTGATGAAGTAGTAAAAGTCTCACAAGCGGCTTGAATGGAGAACGACTATCAATCTGATAGATTCTCTGTGCAAATATTATCCAGACTTCGTTTTGGGTATAAGCATAAAAAGAGTCAAGCTTAAAAAGAGTATCCACAGTAAGCCATATGAGGCCGAGTTAATGCCAGATCTAGTTACCCTCTATAGGGAAATCTACAACAAGCAACGCAAAATAATGTACCAAATCCAGAAGGTGATCATCTCTTAGGAAGACTGAACATGCTACTCTCTTAGAGAGCCTGGCCAGAAATTAGATAAATAAATTTGAAGGGCACTTTTAGATGCATTAAGATATCAGAAATATGCCTGGTTCACAAACATCTATCGCAAAACTACCGAACATAACGCATGCAGGCTTTTAAAGGAAAATCCACCACATATGGAAAGTCCAAGACTAGAAAATGCGAATTCCCAAATGCTACCAGCTTGAACATGCCATTTTCTTTTCAGAAAGTATAATTAAACCAGAAAACCATTTTATAGTTAACAATGTATGCTGCATGGTGTTGTTTACAAAAATGCTTTATTGAAAATTAAGAAGACAAGGAAACAGAAATCTAATAGCAAAATGTACAAACTAATGCGACTGAAGAGTTTACTTACGGCATCCTTAATGGCATGAAAAGCTTCTTCTGGAAAGTAAGCATAGGTAGTCCCACTATCCATGACTGTTCCGTGACTTCCATCAAAGACCTTTGGATTCAACTTCAATGGCTTCCCAGCAATGTGTATTTCCTTCAGGTCGATATTGTAGTAAGGACTGTTGCCATTCAAAAACTAGAACATTTGTGTGAGATGCACTAAAATGGAATACCTAAGAAAAATGGGTTGGTGCCAAATAGAGCATGATTTATACCTGCGGAAAGGATCAGAATGGGTGAAAACCATGTCTTGGGGAGGAGAAATGCTTCCAAGAACCATTGCACCACCGCCCCAACCCATTCCACCATAGCATAATGAAAATGAGTCACTAATAACATGGTTTTCAACAAGTTGGTCAACAATACTTAGCCGGTCACTGCCCAATCCCATTATACCATCAGCACGTTGCCGATAGAGATCACCAGTTTCCAGATTCTCACATCCAAACACGAATCTCTGGGGTGCAAGTTCACTTTCAGTTCCAAAAGAAACTATATCCTCAGCAAGAACACCGCTACTGGTACTCTTTTCAGCATACCGTCTTTCATAAATGCAGAGCTTCCCCTCGTCATCACAATTACAACTAGGATTGCAGTTCACAGATTGGTAACTGCTGGACAACTCCGGTTGAAACCTGGGGTCCTAGAACAACACTCAAAATTGCTCTCAGATACCTAGCACATGTTTTCATTGCAAAATAGTACTTAAATCAAGATTTCACACTACGCCAGAACATCCCCGGTTATATATAATTCTTTGAAATAAATTAAGGAAGCCTGCAGGTGCAGGTAGGCTGTTACCGTAATTGCGGTTGGCGCAGGCACAATTTAAAACCTTGGATTGAATTGAATCCGGACTACTCTAACTACTGAATCTAAAAGGTTCCAGCAACCAAACAAAGAACAAACCTGATGCTTGCCGCACTGCTGACAGCCCGAGCACGGAACGTACGTGACCGAACTCCCCGTGTCCACTATAAGAGCGAATTCTTGCGGAGGCGTTCCAATATACAAACGGGTCGTATAATAACTGCACAAATCAGAATAAGAAAAATCGAAAACAAAAGGAAAAAGAAAGAAACAAAGCACTCAAGCAATACCCGTGGTAGAGAAGATCGTCGTAGAGGCGCATGTTGGCACTGGGGAGTTTGGAGTTCTGAAGATGCCGGCGGCTGTAACCGTCGTGGAAGCCGGCTCTGAGGAGAAGAGAGTTGTTAGGAGTGGAGAAATGGAGGGGGATTATCATCGAAGCCAAAACCACACCCCAGTGGAGAGTTACAAGAGCTGAGAGACAAAGAAACGCGAGCGAGTAACGGCGACCCATCCCGGTGGCTGGTCAACGGAACCAACCAACCAACGAACCAGAAAGGATATATATATATAAATCTAGGCCGAATATATAACGTAAAACACCAGCAGATGTTTTCTTATTTAACAATAAAAAAGAAATATTAAAGTTAGCTAAGATCCATGCTCCCCAATCCACACATTACCTATCCTTTTCTTAGGAAAATCTCCTGTTTTATTAAAATTAAAATTCAAACGAAAAATGTGATGTTTTCATTTGTTTAGCAGATCAGATGATACGATAAGATGATATTTCTGAATCAAACATTTCATTAATTTTTTTAATAAGTGTGCATTTTTTTAAAACAATATTTATTTTAAATATAATGAAGGAAGTATTTGACAAGTCACTTTAATAATGTTAACAGAGATAATAATGTTAAATTATAATTAAAAAATAAAAATTTAAGCATTTAATTGTCATTTTTTAAAATTCGGGTTATAAGTAAAGTTTGAGATTTTTTTTGTAATTAATCCTTGTTTAAATTTAGATAATTTCTGATTTTTTCCTAAATTGAATAACCACAAAAGTGAATAATTCCTAAATTTTAATCTTAGATCACCTCTTCCCTTTTCATCTATTTAACATTAGAAAATATTTATTAAAAAAACGTAGAAACCAGACTTTGTAACCACTCAAAAGGAATAGACTGCCTGAAAAAAGAAAAAAGGTAGTTGTCTCAAAATTAAGAGTGGTATGGTATACTCGAGCGACGAGGTATATAGAATTTGGAGTACCCTACTTTCTTGGAATTCACATAGTTCATCAAGCACATCATCAAAAATAGGAAGATGATGTCATGTACGAGGTAGAGCAACATTGAGTTCAATCATCTGACATATCCTGTGGATAGAGCTACCAAGGAATGGAATCGAAAACAATACAACTAGGAAATGGACTAATAACAATCCTCTTTTTGTGTGTATAACGCAATCGGCATGTACAGTTCTTAAACAAGAGTTTATCTAATCTTGGCTGTACTCTGCGCTCGTCATCTCCACTCCATCCACGCATTAGAATAAGTATTGCCAGTGACAACTAATCTGGCTACAAGAACTACACATTGGTCAACACGATGAATCATGTACATATCCCAGGGAAATAAGAGGCGAGAGCAAAAACACAGTTATGGAAAGACTGATTATGCTTAGGGTCATTTACTTATACAAGTCCATTTGTGTACTTCTCCCCTTGTTCTTGTTGAACCACTCAATCACCTTCTTGCCATACATGTGAGTGCGCAGCAGCCCAGCGTGCAGATGAACCATACCTACCAAAGCTAAATGCACATGTCCCGGCCCTTGCTGCAAGTGGGAGGAAACACAAAGTTAATTCAAAACTATGGCTATACAATTTCATCACCGTAACAACTCAAAGCCCAGTGATTAGGTAAAATATATGCATCAGCAGGAGCATGGAGTAATGGAACATGTTTCCATCCAACACCAGTTGTTGAGATTAAAATTATTTCCATCCAACACCAGTTGTTGAGATTAAAATTATGTCAACTAAAATTTAAGCTGCTCTGTTCCTCGTTTCCACAGAATGGGTAGGTGGAACTTCAACTGATGGATAAATCAAGATTTGTTTGTATTTGCAGTATAATTAAGACCAAGAACCTACTGAACCAACTCAAACAAGATCTAGTTTGAGGATGTCAAAACAATAATTCAGCTCTAATAAGTAAAAGAGTGATCAGATTGTATATCAAATGATGTTTCAAACCTTGGAATGTGTTAGTGCTGCTTGGATGACATAGTTCCCAAATGCATCCAGAAGAAGCATAGGAGCATTCTGGTTTTGAAGAATCTCCATAATTATTTGCGTCAGTTGTTCCTCTTTGGTCTCTGCCAAACACTTCTCCACTACATTACTACCATACTTATTGCAGGACAGGCTTACGAAGTTCCCCTCAAGCTGTGCCAGAAGGCTTGCAGTGATACGTGGCACCTTCAGTGACAGAGTGTGCTGTACTACGTAGTTTCTGGAGCCACGAATTTGAGGAAAATCAACCTCAAATTAGAAATAGAGAAGTAAAGCATAAACCTTGCGTTTACAATAAAACAAACAAACCCGAAAGGGTCTTGCGCCAGTTCTAGTGCATTTGCTATTATTGGGGCCACGAGCCGATCTCTAATTTCTCCTCGGGCGTGATCGACGCAATGTTGTAGAACACAGCATCCACTTTTGTTTGTTGCAATTTCAAAGCAATTTGCTGCTACCATGTTAAGAAAATGCTGCCATAACATATCAAACACGTGTTTCTTTATAGCCAAAATTTCCAATGAGAAAAATCACAATTCCTAAAGAAATTTCAAACAACGTAGTAAGTTTAATACTTAAGAGTGAAATTGCTGCTTGGTTACAGAAAAGTGAAGCTTCAAGGATCAGTTTCACAGGTCTTGATAAAAGCATTAAGTGTGAAAAACCGAGGGGAACAGTGGTTATAGTGGGATCTTAGAGAAAGATATACGACAGAATGTTTTAGACAGTGTAAAGATTAAGAAGAGATTGGAGTAATCTAAACAGTACAAAGTTACATAAACACATACAGTGAAACAATTACTAGTGCATCAACAGCAATATGAACAGAACAGTCAATTAGCCAAACATAGCAAGGAGAAATAAATTTAAGGAGTCACCTTAATGTCTTCAAGGGAGAAATTCTTCACGCAATAATGTACAACATGTTGGCCATTTGGGTCCTTACACAATATCGCTGCTCCGAGGCTTAGAGCTGTGATGACTATTGAAATTTGCTGTGGTGTGTTAACATAATGTAGCAGTGTCTGTACAGAGCGAGTTCTGATACCAAACCAAGAGAATAAAAACAAAGCACACTCGACAAAAAAAAAACGTACTTGATCAACAAGGAACCAAATGCAAACTAATAATAAACATACCCATGAATGTCTAGGCAAATTGTAGTAAGTTGATGTTCATGTCGTGTGACGTTCCGCAGGATCTGAGTCATCTGTTCTTCTTTACACACCTCGAAAAGCTTTTGTACAACATAGTTCCCATATTGGTCAATCATTAACTCAGCGACATGGTCTATCACCTCAGAATATACCATGAGTATTTCCTCCTCGGCAATACCCGTCATCTTCTTTTGCAAGAATCGACACCCATGTTGATCCTTGGCCAGTGTAACAATCTTACCTTTCAAATCCTTCACAGACAAGTAATTCGAAGGCTCTTGTAACCAATGAGACGTCTTAGTCCTGTTAGGATTTGCGAATTTATTGTTTTTAGACAACAACCTGTTCGGCAACCCTTGAAAAGATTCTCGACGTGGCGTTCCTCTTGAAGGAGATGGCAACGCATTGCCGTTGTTAAAGGGTCCGCCGATATGATGAGATGGATACGAAAAAACATCAGAGCTAGGCAACATATGCCCATAATCCTCACTACCCACTGGCGCATGACCTCTGATGCCATCGAAAGCCATACGGTGTCCGAAATCTGCCATTTCAATGGGCCAACAACCCCGAGGTAAATGTTGTGGGGAGCGAGGAACTGACCTGAACAAGGCATCACCATTGCTATCAGAATATGGATACGAGGTTTGGGTGTTGGAGGGCATACGAAGGCGAGAAATGGTAGCTATCAGGTCCTCGTATGGAGTGGAAGTTTGCATTGGCGATGTGAAATGGTTAAACTGGAAGTGAGGAGCTTCTTGTTCTTGATCACCGAATTGATCCATCTTGAAAGAAAACAAAGAAAAGCAGAAGAAATTAGGGGCTTGGGGAAGAGGCTGCGAAAGTGACGATGTGAGGATTTTGGGGAAGTTGAAATCTTTAAGGAAAGAAAGAAGGAGTTATGAGAGACAAAGTCGGAGATTTAAATGGGAGATAAGAGTCTTGAATGAGAAGGGAAAAGATTTGACTGAAGAAGAGAGAGATTTTGAAGCCGAGTGAGATAGGGAAGATAGAGCGGTAGCATAATTATTTTGCATGGCATTTTTGGTAAGATTTGGTGGGCGATCAGAGAGAAAGGCTAGAGACTGAGAGTAAGACTACTTGTGAAGTGCTTTTACCTAGGACTAGGAAACTAACTACTCTTAGTCAGTCTTAATTTGAGACGTTGACCAATTCGGGCACTTTCGCGTTTTGTTTTGTCCCTCCTAACCCTGTCACCAGCACATTTGTTCATTCTATCACGAACGGGAATAATCTCGATCGGTAACAGTACAACTCTTTAAAAAACAATATGTATTTAGTTAGATAAAGATATGTATGGCAGTATCCTGACATGATGAGCATGAGAAATTTTCGAGAGTTATCTATTACCAATAGGGATTAATTTTAGATTAAGTGGAGAATTGTTATTATATTATCATTATTATTTTGTTATATTGCAAATTCAAAATTTGAAAACAAGATTATATTTAATTATTTATACCAATTGACCTTTTGTCTTGATTAGAGAGTTACAGGAAGGAATGGCATTTACTTAACGGACACAACCATTACTCTCATTGAATGAGAAATTTGATTAATTTTCTGGCTCTCCAATCCTTAATTCTGTGTAGGTTTATAATTATGAGATGGGACCATACGAGAATAGGAGTTCCGGACTTTCATCGGATACACTGAAATAGCGAATGTTCCTCTAAACAGTAAACACACCGGCATTGACGACCAGCCAGATACATGTGACTGACACAAGTCAAACAACTAATTAACCGCCTTTGACCCCGTTTTGCACTTTTGTTTTTTCTAGTGGAAACAGTTCACCTGCCGTGTCCTTTGGAATTAGACGACAAGTCGTTGAGGAGTTTTGTTGATGCAAGACAAAGGTCGAGAAGGACATGGACACACCGTAAAGATCAATATCTCCATGGCAAGAAGCCAAACATGGCGTAACAAGAAAGCCCATAAGCAAATGAAATCAAGTTTCCAGAGAGAGAGCAAGACATCATAAAGATACAAAGGATGGTTTGTCGGACTAACTTGGGTCACGTCTGTACATTTTCCATTTGACTATCGTACAAAATCTGTTACATCAAAGAATAACTAATCAACTCGTCACATATGACTGAAGAGAGTACATCAAAGCCATTGCAGAGAGGGTGACTCGTCATCCTGTTGCAAAAAATGGTCTGAAGCAGGGGTAGCAAAGGAATTCCGCGTTGATTGCTAAATAAAACCTCACCGTATAGAGTTGACACTGCAACTAAGTACTTCGACAGCAACCTGCAACATGTCTGAAACTGTAAACCACTGTTTTATGTTAGGTATTATTCACGACAAAGAACTTGACTTCTGATAAGAGTCTCATTAACTGTCATTTTACGCAGCTGGCTTTTAAGGTCAGCACCAACATTCTGATTGTTCGATACTTCTTGGAATTCAACCTTACTCAATTTCCAGTATTAGAAACCCTCTTGGATAGCTCCAATCCGAGCCATGTAGAAGTGAGAGTACCTCCATGTGAAACAAGATAAATAATGAATGCTATGTATGCAACTGTGCCAGCACAGACCAGAAAACCGAACAGCAATCCATTAACCTCAGATGCGAAGAAATCAATCATGAGATATCCATTGATAACTATGACGAGAAAAGCCACAGTCCAAGCCATTCTCTACAGAAGAAACGGACAGAACTTAGACGGACCAAGTGAAACTAAATTTGGCTTCAAGCCTTTCAATAAGTAGAACATTAATGATCTCAACTATCAAATGACTAAAACCAACTGAAGATAATCTATGAATTGATTAGGAGAAGGGTGAGTTCAGATTTCAACTCGTTTCAAGTTTTGTAGGCAGATAGAACAAGGTAACTGTATGCATAATAGTCTAGTGGCAGCACTACCACCAAAATTTTAGTGTATCAAAGAGTAAACAGCAGAGTAGTAGCGTCAGTGCATTTAAGTATAAGATAGTCCCCTTTTTTTATTTTCTTACCCATGTTATTGTTGAATTCTATTTTCAACCAATTAACAGTTTTAAGTGATAATTATTTAGCAAGAAAGAAACTTACTCTCATATTAACCAATCAGCAGCCAGTAACTGCACATGCCTGCTTAAACAAAGTAAAAACATAAGTTTATGGCTTACCTCAAGAAGAGGCCCAATTCTAAAGACGCCCATTATATGCTCCTTGGACACCATGGTAAGAAGAGGGATAAGTGCAAAAGGAATTTGCATCGACTGAAGCACATTAAGCCATTCATTTAAAACATCCAAAGATGATTCAGATCTGTTGAATACAAGAGCTACAACCATAGTAGGTAGAATAGCAAAACTCCTTGTCACCAATGCCCTCAGCCATTTCTTCAAGCGAAGGTTAAGAAAACCTCCCATGATAAATTGACCAGCATATGTTCCAGTTATGGTACTACTTTGTCCAGCTGCCAACAATCCAATACCCCATATATAAAGAATTGGAAAGACTCCCCCTCCATATTTCTCTTCAAGATACTGCCCCGCATTCACTAGTCCTATGTTATTTGCTTGTTTAGTACCATGGAATCCCTTTGCAAATACAGTTGTTAAAAACAAGTTAATCATGAAGGAGACAAAAAGGGCTAATGCCGACTCAATAGAGTAGTAATTCAGTGCCTCTTGAACACGCCCTTTCTTCTGGGGATCAATCTTCCTTGACTGCACCAAAGCTGAATGCAAGAACACATTGTGAGGCATTATGACACAACCCACAACACCCACAGCTTGTCGAATCGTTTTAGAACTTAATCTTGGGATTAAAAGACCTAGAAGAACAAACAGAATTAATTCATCTGCCAGGGAAGCCAAGAATGATCCAGTAAAAACTGTTAACAAGAATTCATATGTAACAAATAAAAATCTTACCCAATAGAAGTTCTTTTCCACTTGGTTTAGTATCACCAAACATCCAGGCAAATGATAAAGCCATAGTTGCTATAAGAAATGCAAAAACTGCTTCTAGCCTTCTCACTCCATAGTTTTCTAATAGTAAAAACACGAAACTGTCCATGGAAAAGTTAATAACAGTCAATACAAGAGTAATTTCACCGTAACCCTGAATAATGCGATAACCAACTGAATAATCAAATTCCAGAAAATAATGAACGCTTTTTAAGAACAAGACAACAGGAATACAGAGGTAGGAAAAAAGGGAAAAAAAAAGGAATAGGCTTAAACCAAGTGGACCATTCTCCAATAAGAGCCTTGCCAGCTAGAATGATAAAGCTCTAAAGCCTGAGAATGAACAATAATTTGGTGACTTCAATGTCTAAGCTATCAAATTTATATCAAATTACAGTAAAATTGGGACTTCGACAGTACTAATTCAACATCAATCATAAGTTACGGTTATACAAAAAGCACAAAGTATGTTGTAAAATTTGGAATGAGAAGAAAAACTGCTTCTAATTTTCACTCCATAGTTCTTGAAAAGTAAAATCATGAAGCTGTCCCTGTAAAAGTGACACCATCAATATGTGGACAGTTTCATTCCCACAAAACTCATCAGCACAGTAAACTAATGCGTGGTGAAAAGACAAATTCTACTTTGATTCCAGAAAAATATTAAAAGCTCTTCAATAGCAGTCATACAGAAGTAGGGGGAGGGGAAGGAGAAAAGGCTTTAATCAAGAAGGCCATTCTCCAACAGAAACTGCACATAAGCATGAGAACGCATAATAATTCATTAACTTCAATATCGGAACTGTAAAATTTATATCAACAAAGTAAAATCCATAGACCAAAACTTTGACTTGGACAAGACTAATTCAGCATCCAACATAAGTTTATCAATTGCGAATTATAGAATTTGGCAACGTGAAAGAAAATATGTCAAATGACAAACAACCACATTAATACATACCAATCTGCCGCCGTAATCACCACACCAGCCCAAAGTGGCAAAACCCCATTACTCAAAATCTGAATAGCAATGGCACTCCCTATAACTTCTTGAATATCGGCCCCAATCAACGCTACCTCAGCCATTAACCATAAACTAAATCTAGCCCAATTCGGATACTCCTCTCTACACAATTCCGCCAAGTGCCTGCCGGTGGCGACTCCCACACGCGCCGACAACATCTGGATCAAGAACCCCATGATTGTAGCCCACATCAAAAGCCAAAGCAAAGAGTACCCAGCAATCGCACCCGCTTGAAGATCACCCTCCAAATTTCCGGGATCTAAAAATGCTATGCTCATCAAAAATCCTGGCCCCATAAACAACCACAGTTTCTTCCACGAGAATGGCGGCACGAGATCGACGTCTTCCATATCAAGCCCGCTTTCCTCGTCGGTAATTACGATCTTTTCCCGCGCCTCGAATGCCACTTCATCGGAAAGCTGAAAATCGGGAGACGGTGATGTCAGAGAATGGGGTGGCGGTGACGGCAAAAGCCGATTGGATTCCTGGTTCTTATCGTCGTCCTTGGAATCTTGGTCTTCTCGTGATTGGGAGTTCATGTTTGTCTGATTCTATAGCCCACCGTGATATTCTGCGTCCAGGAGAGGAAATTTCTCTCGGTAGCTGCGGCTAAGGCCAAGGCTAACGTAAGAGAAGAGAAGCAAGATGCAGGCAGCTACTAGCTCCTTCGCCCACGAAACATAATGTAACGTAATATAATGGGATGCAAAAGTTTTCTTCTTTTACGTCTATACGGCGTCGGTCAATAGTTTTGTTTCGTCGTAACGCGGCTGCGGCTGTGTGTGTGTTGAAAGTTGAAACTATTTCTTCTAGATAACAAAAACAAAAATATCGAATTAATTTGGCAAATTAATAGTCAGATTGTGTAGTTTATGTTGAATAGCCGACGTCGGATTTGCGTTTTCGTCACTCACACAGTTTTTGGGGATTGCCTATTTGCATCATCGCTTTTTTCTTATTTTCTTGAATAAAAAATATTTCCTTTTATATACTTGTTAAACCACCGGGGCTTTCGCTTTCCAGAGTGCGAATGAAACTAACGTCAGCTCACCTTGTACGAGGAAAAATAGAAGAGTTAGGCTTTAGTTCAACTTGGATTACTCATTCTAGTGGTAAAATTTCAGGATGTAGCATGAGGTTGGTAAAATTTCAACTAACAAAAATGAAAGAGCTCCAACTTTTCATATATACAAAACAATTTTCGATTAAAATATTAAAATTATTTATCGTATATACATAGATAAAAAATTTAAGCATTTAATTAATATTTTTAATTGTTTTTGACTAATATTACAAAATTAGGTAAATTTCTTGATTTAAAACATAATTTAGCTTATATTTTGTGACAACTTGAAAAATCTTTTAATGTAACTTTAAACATATATCATAATTTAAAAAAATGATAAATTTATATAATTCCTTTTGTCAATATCTACACTATATTATGCTAAAAATACCAATAATAAATCCATTAAATTAAAAACCTATTATCCTTAAAATTCCTATCTATCATTCAAGTTATTATAAAACATTAAAACTTGTAACTAAAAAATTAAATCAATTACAATTTTATCTTCGTAATAATTTAAATCTACAAATAGAATAGATAAAGTATATAGCGAAAATTTATTAGATCCTTTAAAAAATATAAATAATCAATTAATTGAAATTGAACTAAAAGATCCTTTAAAATGTAATTTGGCTTCTAAACATTTCTGAAATAATACTTCTTTTGTTATTGAAATAGCTCCTCCTATATTATAGGCTACTAAATTATTATTTTGTTTTATTAAAAATAACTCTTTAACACTTTTTTTAATTGGATAAGGTAATTTTTGAATAAATATTTGTATATACATTAGGAGAATAAACACCTTATATCAAGAGAAAGAGATTTCCTATACTATTATGATAACTAAAGAGAATCATTATATCAATAAGTTTGATTAGGTTGAATTGTGCATCAGGAGTTGGTAATTACCTAGGTTGTATATACATATATGCCTTAAGAGAGGGCATAGATACATTAGGTTAATTTTTATTTCAATCTTCATAATCAAACTGCATGATAATGAAATTCTAGATAAGTGAACTATGAAAACTTATCATTTGTCTTATTGATTTTTTCATTTAATTATCTTGTTTTTATTAGTTTAGATGATAGTTACGAAATTTTGTTTGCTTTAGATTTATTATTTGAATATGATTAAAAAGTATGGTAATATAGTCCTTATAGTATCGATAATTTAGAATACTACATAATTTATAACTTGTTACAAATTTATAAAATTAAATTTATGTAGAATACTACATAACTCAAAATAATTAAAATTATATTCTTCAAACTTCATTATATCTATCAACTTATTCAACTTTAAGAACGTAACTATCTTCAGAGGTTTGGTAAAAATATCCATAACTCAAATCTTCAAAAGAGTGAAAGTATCAGCAATTTCTTGATCTTTCACCAAACCTTGAATTTTGTGAAACTTGATCTCAATTTGCTTAATACGTCCATGGTACACAAGATTTTTACACATTGCAATCGCTAACTAGCTACTACAGTAAATCTTTGTAGGCTTCATTTATTAATGTTGAAACTCTTCAAGCATTCTTTTAAGCCATAATGATAAAATAATAGTAGCTCTAACTGCAGTATACTACTCTATTTAACAATAAACATACCCAATACATGTTTAGGGATGGCAGAAGACCTAAAGCCTAACCTGAACTCGTCGAACCTATCTCGAAGTCACATATTAGGCCCGATCAACCCAGGTTTCAAGTTAGGTTTAAACCTAAGGGGTCAGCTTGGGACCATTCATGAACAACCTGTGCTCTCTGTTGCAAAACAATGTTAGTTTGGTATTAAGCTTAAGAAATGAGGTTTACCCAAACAGAAATTATTTTGAGAAGCTTCCTCAAAAAATAATGTCATTTTGCACGGTTTGAGCAAGCTTAGGTCATGCCCTTATAGGGTTAGGCTAGTCACAGATTAGTGATGGACACTATTTGACCTAACCCATTGCCATCTCTTTACATATTTCTTCTTAAAGTACGTTTCATACTGTTAATAGACTATATGCATCAATTAAGATTTCTAGAATGTGTAATATAATGCAATGGTGTTATTAAATGTTTTTCCATGTAATTTATATCTTTTTACATGTTCCAATTCCTTGATTTAGGAAATAATCACAAACATCCTACATAAAGGTTACGGTCAATTGATCGTTTCGGCTAATTTGATAGAATTGTGTGTTTGTTCATAATTAATGTACGAATGACATTTTTGGCAAAATGTAGTTGTAAGTTGTTTTGTGATTTGTGGCTAAGGTATCGTGGAGATACTTGTGGTACATGAAGGATTAGGTATAGTTATATATCATGGAATTGGTGCCTTGTGTGTAATTGGTTTATGCTGTTTTCATTACATGCATATTTTGAATGATGTAAAACACTTGAAAGGATGAGTTATGAATTATGTGATACCTGTGGTGATCAGGAGTGGATGACCAGGTAAGGACTGATATTTTGTACTGGCTAGTTGGAGCTCTTGTTTGACGCCAAATTGGGGTAAAAAGCCAATCCTTATCCGAAGTTAATATCTAGAGTCAGATTGGAGAAGTAACTTTCAGAGTTGAAATCCATATCCAATGCCTACCTAAGCAGGTGCAAGGAATTATGTGATTATTGTCAACACTAATAATTGTTGCATAAGACTTATGAGTTATGATTTTAATTTTAGCTTGTGCATGTCACATGATTGTTTCTTTAGCAGGTCTTACAAGTTATTTAGTGTCATATAGGCAGGAATGATAAGATGTCGGTCATATAGTGGTGGTAGTAAAGTATAATCTCTACTTTTATTTTGTTTATTATTTTCTACGTTTCTATGTGCTCCCATGTTACAATTGTAAATTCATGTGATCAGGATCTTAAATAATAGTACGGGGACCTAGCCTGTCATAAGTGCAATTAAAAAGAGTTAATTAGATCTAGTGGAGTTACTAGATAGAGCGTAGACCATATTCTACTTAACTATTTTTAAGACGTGAAGCGTAGTTGATTTCAGAATTATATTAATTAAGATAATATGTAATAAAGTAAGGATCAGGTCACCATTGCTTGTATCCGTACGTTTTAGACTTAAGATAATTATATTTTCAAGCTGCCAATGTTGAAAGTATTTCCCTACTCTTGTCAACTAGGGTAGTTTATTCCCTTTAGGTAAGTTGATAAGATAATAAAATAAGTAGAGATGACAATATGCAGCCCGTGAGTTTACATTTAAGTATTATCAATAGGTCGATTCTGGGTTAAGCCTAAGCTCAAACTTATTCGAAATCTAATTATTTTAAACAAAATAACATCACTTTATTTAGAAGTTTTGAGTTTCAAGTAGGTCTGGGCTTTTTGCAACTTAAACCCAGATTCAATAAAAAAAGATGTTGTTTTATGCTTTTAATTTTAAAAAAATTGACGTGATTGACCTATGAGTCGGCCATTGCCATCCTTAAAATATGGGAGTCTCAAAAAGGAGGAAAATAGTTTCTCTTAGGGTAAAAAACAAGAAAAATATATTTTGCAAACGATTTCTTTTAGCTTGTAAAAAAAAACAGTGATTCATAAGTCATTTGTGTTAATAATCAGTAATGTAAATATTTAATCTTATTTCTTTATCTTTATAAAAAATTTCTAATATTGATATAAGAGATTTTAGCTTGTATTCTGATTATTGTGATAATTATAAGCAATATATATTGTTAATGTAATTACTTATGTATTTTTTTTCAATATTTAGTGTGTTTATCTACAACTTTTAAACTTATAATTTTGTTTTACATGATATGATCACACAGTTGACATAAATCACGAAATTTCAATTAGAAAAATATTATTATTTATTATCTTTAGATGTTATAGCTAAATTTTCAAGTTTTATAGTAAAATAAGGAAATATAAATGAAAAATAAGTCGATCCGATTATTTTGAATATGTATATCTTATAAGAAAATGTTCTGAGAAAAGAAGAAATAGTTTTTTTATTAAGGAAATGGTATTAAAGTTTCCGCCATCGATCAATAATCCACAGAATATCACTACTACTGTTGATCATTTACTTTTGTATGCCAGCGGTTTAGTGTTGACTGATGAGAAAGATGTTTTCCCACCTATAGACATTCTTTAACTGGGTAATTTGTTATGTTGGGTCGCTTTCCTGTCTCATTTGTAACACCAGGGGATGGGGTCTGTTGATGTCCCGGTGTTCCATATGTAGCCTTCCAATTGTGTTGAAGGTTGTTTTACTTTGTTCCCTCGACCAAGAAGTTCCCCTTACTCTTGTGCATGCATTATATCTCAGCACTCACCATCTCCACTAGTATCACCCTTATCATCCCTATGCCTATTGCTGGATATCTTTGACTCTCTTTTTTTTTCATAATGTTGGACAATATTTAACTGTATTTTTTGATTTTTTAATAACTTATTGGTTCTGTCTGATCTTGATGGGGCTGGACGCCATGGTTTGGATCCATGAGTTCGATGATCTTAGCCAGGGAATACCAGCAAAACAATAGAAGGCACACCAGGGGTTGATTTCCGGTAGGCCCCTCCGACGCTTAAGTTAGTCTTTTTGTGTGGGTTTTTGTAGCTATGAATAGAAAACAACAGGGTTTTAATGTCGTACCTTTTCCATGATGAAGCTGTACCTTATATACCCGGAATACCTGCTAAGTTTAGGTCTTTACGTATGCATGGGAGATTACCATCTATGAATGGGTCGTGGACGCGTGGACCTGGGCCTGGGCCTAGCATAGCCGACCTAACCATAAGCCCCTCTACTCCTCGAGTCTGACCCAAGAGAAGGTTCGAAGGAGTACAAAGGATTAAATAGCATGTCTTCAAGGCAGCTCGTGCTAGGCCCAATCGATCGATTATCGTGATGTGATTGACCGATCAGATGTAATGACACGGCGGACCGATCAAGAGTAATGACAGAATCGATCGATCGGCTATAGCGATATGGCTAGTCGACCGGGTGTAACGATGGGGTCGATCGGGCGAGTGTAGTAGCAGGGCCGATCGATTGGACGTCAAGGCTTAAACAACACGCTAGGTGTAATCATTACTGACGGTTCGCGTCCCCTGACAGACTGTCACATACGTCCTTTTAACTGCTGTGCAGCTGTCAGGTGCGTTATTTTAACTGTTGTGCAGCCGTCAAGTGTGTCCTTTCAGCTGTTGCGCCGCTCCAGATTTCTAACAACCATAATTCAAGCTCAGATTTTGCCACGTGTCTGAGTTCGGCTAGGATTTCCTCCACGCGTAGAGCGTTGGTTGGAGTGTCCGTTCGGCCAATCTTCTATAAATGCTCAGGATCAACAGACTACAAATTTTCTTCACGCGTATTTTGTTGTCCAGCCTCTATTCTCCCTTCATTTTCGTCTTTTTGCCTGCAGTCTCTGGAGTTTTCTTTTCACCGCCGTTCAAATTCCAACTTCAATCACTAAACTAGGTACGTCCTTTCTCTAATCCTTATCCGACTAATTCCTTTTTCTTAAACATGTCGTCAACCCGTTCTAGAGGTGAGGTTAGTCTTAGGGGTGAGACCGCCGAAAGTACCTTACAAATGGTTGGGCCGCCTGAAATAACGGCGGAAGCAATGGAGGTACCAGAGGTAAGACCAAATGTAGGAGTTGTGGCGAGCGATCGGAAAGATGGGTAGGTCGTTGAAGCGCTGTCTTGTGACCCATCGACGATGACCGAGAAGGAATTGAACCGATCAGTCATCAAGAATAACATCCCTATGTCATGGGGACCCAGGCTGGCCTTCGAGAGGGAACGGATCCATAGCAATTTGGGAGGCTACTTCGTTGTTGCGGACAACTTTTTCTCGACCGGGGGTATGAAGCTTCCGTATGCCTCGATTATTGGTGATGTATGTGACGTCTATGCGTTGAGACCAAGTCAAATCCTCCCGAACGGTTGGAGGTTTATTAATGGTCTGGCCTTACTATGTCATCAATTTGGGTGTCCTCCATCGATCGACATTCTGCGTCACTTCTTACGGATGAACCAAAGTTCGAGCGCTGGGGTTGGGGTCCATCACTTCCAATATAGAGACGCGAGGTATTGTCCTGCTGGAACTGCTTCGAAAGTCCAAGCATGGCGGACGAAGTATTTCTTTATGAGGCCCCCAGGCTCTGACTTTGAGTCTAGGCCGTGGAGGTATCCCCTAACCGAGCGGTGGAACGACATCTCTAATCTGCTCCTTACTAGGGAGGAATGGGAGGTGATCGATCGCATTAAGGTGCTCGGTCAGTATGACTTCGATCGCTTCATTTTGGGGTATCGCGGGGGTGCCTCAGCTGGTTCCTTCTTAATCGACCCCTCGCCCCGAATTAGCAGGCTAGGAGAAGAAACTGCCCCCTCTGGTTGACTCCTCGTGGTTGAGCTATTTACTGTATTTATAAGTATTGGTTTCGATTTCTAACCTGCTTTTATTGCTGTGCAGCCATGACAAAGCTTAGTGATTTCACTGGGTCCTCCAACTCCACAAGAGGCCAGCGCAAAGCTGCTAGACCCTCTTCAAAGACAAAGGGGCAGGGCAAGAAAAGGGAGGCTAGCGCGGATGTCGCTCAGCCTACTGTTTTCGAGCAGGATGTTGCTCAGCCTACTATTCCCGAGTCGTCTGCAACGCTCGTTTTGGCGGCTGTCCTTGAACAGCCAGCAATGATGACCCGGTCGGAAAGTGAGGGCCTAATGGTCATAGAGGAGGAAGAGGAAGAGGTGGAGTCACCTCTTAAGAGGAAGAAAACCGTTCGGGTTCTCGACCGACCGCCCTGCCCATCGGATAAAGGCAGGGAGAAGGAAAAGGACAAGGAAAGGGAGAAAGGCAAAAGGAAGGAGCAAGCGACCGGCTCTGGGAAGTGGGTGTCCACGATCAGTCTGGATAAGACTGCATCGATTAGGGACATTGACGTGTCCCTCCAAATTGTCCAGAAGGTTGTTCCTCCCCGGGACGAGGAGGTTTTGGGTGCTCTGGACAATAAGGAGTTGTTGGGTAGTCTCGTGCGCAGCTGCGCAAGGGTAACTTCCTCCTCGCCCTTTTTTAAACAGGATTCTTCCTCCCAGGGTCTGTCGCTCTCCTTCACCACATAGTAGCGCCTCGATTAGCTCGATGGAGTCTCCCGATCGCTGGACCGGGAAGTCAGGGATCTTCACAAGCAGGTTCATGTTTTAAGGGCCGAACTCTTAGAGACGAGGGAAGAGAAAGACTTTGCGCGAGCTCAACTTTCTTCTTTGGAGGAGGAGAAGAAATTTTGGGAGGAGGAAACGAGCGTTTTGAAGGCTCAACTCACTTCGGGGGAGGAGGAGAAGAGCAGAGTGGTCACTTTTAGGACGAGCTAGAAAGTGAGCGCCGAGCGTTGCGGGAGGAAGCGCTCAATGCCAACGCTAGGGCGAAAATGGATAAGGAGCTTCGCTTAAAAATCCTCCATGACTGCCATGAAGCGGTGAGGGACAAGCTGAGGGCTGAAGATAGAGTGATGGAGTTGCGGAGCTCCATCAAAGAGAAGAGGATCGAAGCGATCAAACGATGGAAAGAGCGGTTCTTACACGAGGAATGCAAGGAATTTTCCTGTGACCTGGCTCTTTCCATCTCGAGGAACTGCCACAGTGTTTGCATCCCTGACAGGTTGGATGGTCCTTCTTTCGAGGATTATGCCGAGCCGATGCTTCCCTCCGAGCTCGGCCTTTCACTTGAGGAGGTGAGAGAGATAGTTGAGAAGGAGAAAGAGGCATTATTGAACGAGATGTTGGACCTTAGCTCAGACGAGGATGAGGAGCCAGCTCACGGAGGTGTCTCTCCAGTTCCTTCAGCAA
>JANKYE010000009.1:4456950-4476119 GCA_032467995.1 Erythroxylum dillonii | reverse complement strand
CCCGGTTAGGTTTTCTGATCTCTGCGTGGATACCTTTAGAGATAGTCTCTATTGGCTATTAGGTTTGAGTCTTCATATAGACACTTGGATCCTGGCTTTCGGGAAGGTCCCGGCAACAAAAATTTTTGTTTTTCGCACCCCGTGTATATGATACATGGATCGGGATTTTCCTACAGAGGCATTAACATAATTACTATTAAACAATATACCAAATTTTGTTCTAAAGAAGGTTTATACTCATCTCTCACGACATAAAGTTTGTAAAATTTGGCTATCAGATATGAGAGTTATGAGCTTTATACGTGATAATGTTGTATGGGAGGTGTTAACATGACAACTATGATGAATGATGGAAGTTTGTGTGTTATAAGAGTTATTTGAGTTGAAATTGGGAGTTTAATGCATTCAAATTGGTAATTGAATGTTTGAGGAGTGTTTATTGCACTAGAAGGGTTGAATTTGGGGAGATTATGAGTGTATATGGTGTTAGGATGGATGTTGGAAGCATTGGAGAGGCTTTGGAAGGAGGTTTGGATAACCCATGTCCGTTTAACGGATATTAGGTCCATTTAACGGACCTTCTCTGGTGAAAAAGGGCCCTCAGCCTAGTGTATATCCGTTAAACGGACATGGATGTCCGTTTAACGGACCTTCTCGGGTGGAAAATGGCAGTTTAGCCAGTCTATGTCTGTTAAACGGACATCCTCGGGTCAGCTACAGTAAATCGTAATTTTGGCCATTTTGGAGGCAGAAACTTGCTTCGGGATCTTCATAAGAGTTGTAGGTTTCGAAGTCCTCTTTCAAAGGGTTCAAAAATGAAAGCAATCCAACATTTTTAGCAAAAGTTATCGCAATCGCGCCAAGACATGTACAGTTTGGGTAAGGACATGTATATATTGGATTCTTTTGGATATAACTCCTTCTCCTGACCTCCAAATTGAGTGATTCTTGAAGAATTGGATTTCTAACACATTTTGCTACCTCTCCACAAAAATTGGTAGCTTTTGGAGTTTAATTTGAAAATATTGATTCAAAGCAAGTGAGGGTTTGTTAAAATAACCCTATAAGGAAACCCGCTTACGCTTTTCTGCTTCGAATAGGGTAGTTGGGCTCCGGGATTGAGGTCCAATACCTTGGTTAGGCTTCGAGAATGGGGTCCAACATATATAGAGTAGTGAGCTCTCTATGAATGTTGTGCTCTTCACAAAATGAGCTGAACTTTTAAGAAGTAAACTCTTCTCTTCGATTTGTTCTTAGTGTTAACATGTTGTTCGCCTTGTTTCTTAACAAGGGTTTTAAATTTCTTAAAAGCTTCAAATGCCTCTGTTGCAACTATGATCATCAATTAAAAGCATGAAATATCTGCTACCTCTAATTTTTTTTGTCTTCATTGGACCACACAAATTTGCATGGATTAAATCCAAGTTTTTCGATGCTCTACAAGGATTTCCTATTGGGGAGGGGCTTTTTCGTTGCTTCCCAGAAATACAAGCTTCAGAAATTCCCAGATCATTAAACTTAGGCATTCGTCTCACCATATCTGTTGGTTGCAATAACTTCATCACATTGAGATTTAGTTGCCCGTACCTCTTATACCATAGCCTAGTTTCTTCTTCTTCTTTTATTATCATAGCACGATTATTCAGATTTGAGAGCCCTACGGAAAATAGCTTATTCTTTATCATGCCTACTTTTTCTATAACTTGACTTGTTTGATTATTCTTAATCAAAAATGACAAGTTATCATACATTATAGAATATCCATATGACAATAGTTTCCCCACACTCAAAAAACACTGAGATAAGCTAGGAATGAAGAAAATATTACAAAGGTACCTAGTTTTACCATTGTTATTCCTCAGCTTAGTTGTGCCTTTTCCTTTAACTTGAATTTGTTTATTGTCTCCAAGCATGACACCATCTTGTAGCTCTCATCCAACTTTTTAAACATTGCCTTAGTCTCTATCATATGGTTCAAACACCCACTGTCTAAGCACCAAACATCCTGATCATTTAGCTTTTGTTCCACTTTTTCCAATTACAACATATATTCCTCTTCATCATCATTTTCAGTTTCCTTTTCTGCATAGCTTGCTTGATTGTCTTCTCTAGCAGTTCACCTTGATGTCTAGCGTTTACATTAATGGCACTGAATAGCTTGACCTCGTCCTCTTCTTTATCCTCGACCCATACTTCCTTGTCCTCGGCCTGCACTTCTTCCAGTAGCCTACCCATTGTCACCATGAATGCTTCCTTCGATTACTGAAGTCTCCCCTTTATGTGAAAGACCTTCTCCTCTGTTTGTTCAGTTGACCTGTAAATTCTTGCTTTATGGCCTTATACGGATCATCAATTTATCAGAAGAGAAAACTAATAGGTCTTTTGATTCTTCAATGGCAGCTACTACATGGTTAAATTGAGGTGTCAAATTTCGCAACATCTTAGCCACAACAACTTGATCATCACATTTTTCACCATAAACTTGCATTTGGCTTACAAGCACTGAAACATGGGAGAGATACTCTTGCACTATTTTATTGTTCTTTATCATTGTTGTTTCAAACTCCCGCTGAAGTGTCTGCAACTAACTAGTGATAACCTTTTTGTCCCCCCTAAAATTCCTTTTACAAGATCAACCACGCATCCTTAAATGAACTGGCATTCATGATTTTTGGAAAAATGCTTTCATAAACAGCGTGTTGAAGAAAGAGTGGTGCGTTGCATCCTTTTTCTTGTTCTCCTTTAATCTAGCTGCTTCATTAAGATATGGAAATGCTTCTTCAACAATCTCCCATAAATCTTGTGACTTAAACAATGTCCTTATCTTCATGCTTCAGAACTGGTATTTGTCTCCATCAAACATTGGGATTAGTGGATGCGAAGGTGAGGATCCATTTGTTGCCATCCCAAATAAGCGGTCGTCTCTCTTGTTTATCTCCCTCATGTTTTTCACTCTTTCTATTGCCCAGTCAAAGACCAACGAGGCTCTAATGCCACAATATTAAGAACAAAGCACTCCATTCGGCAAACGATAAACTAACGATGGCAAATTTACATAAACTGAAACTCATAACATTGCCACACTTTTATTAAAGCTTAAAATCCTTTATATAAGCTTTCACAATGTATAACAGAAAGATAAAACCAGTCCAGCTAATTTGGTAATGAAGCTTAACTTATAGAAACAAGAAAAATAAAAGCAGTAAATGTAGAAGTGGTTAACTCATTCTTCATGTTGACAGTTTCAAGCTTTTGAAATTTTGGATCACGTCTTAATAGAAAAATGGTCTAATTTGTAAACTAATTAATCCAAAAATGATAAGTCTGCTGGTCAAACATATCTGAATGGTTTAGTTGAACTAAGTTAATTAGAATACAAATGACTGACGTGAAGCATTGTGATTGAATGAATGACTGATGCAAGGTGTTGATGTGGTCATAAGATATCCTTTTAAAAGTCATAAGATTTGTTAAGAGTTGGATTCGGAAAACGAGATCCAACAGATATCTATTTAAAACTGTATGCGTCTAAATGACATAGGCACAAGGTCAATCTGTATATATGCCCAATGACCTTTAAATGTTTAAGATTGACACAAGTCTTATGACTTTTATACATATTATGACAATGTATGATAACACGTATGATTGAGGATAAACAATGATCATCTTTATTGATGAACCATCACTCTGTCATAATACATCAAATATATACATAACTAACAGTGCCTAAAGATGTCAAAACACCCTTACTGTATATTTGTATTTCAAACAAAAGTGGGTGAACTCCTTTAGTTAAATGATTGACTATCATTTCCTCAGTTCTTAAATGCTCTAAACCTTAATGTCACCTTTTCGTATCAACACCTTTATGGTCAAATAATTGACCTTTAAATGCTAAGACCCTATGAGATTCTTTGTTGTTATTAAACAACATAGCAATAAGATTATCACAGTACAACCGAATGGGTCTAGCCACTAAATCAACCACAGACAACTCAGAAATCAAGTTTCTGAGCTAAATCATCTATGAAGTAGCCCCATAGCATGCACAGTTGAGGAAGTTACCCGTGTCTACTTGACATACTTCCATGACATTGTACCATCTGCAAACTTAAAACTATAACCTTGAGTGGACTTTCAATCATTTGGACACATGGCTAAAATCTGAATCTGAATTCCCTATGAGGTTTAGTAGGTTGACTTTTCTATATGTCAATATATAATCCTTAATTCCTTTCAGTATCTCAACACTAGACTGCATTCCAATGGTCTATGCCTGGATTAACCAGATATTGACCAAACAGTTGAACAACAAATGCAATGTCCTATCTAGTACATAGCCGAAAATACATCAAGTTATCAATCGTACTAGAATATGGAATATTCCTCATAACCTCTCTCATTTACTTTATTCTTTGGATACTATGCCAAAGATTATCGCTCACTATGACGTAATTTGACGTAAGCAATATATCATCCACATGCAGTAATAGGAAGATAACTTTGCTCCCCTTGACCTCATAGTAGAAGCCTCTCTTTAACTTTATTTTCCATGAAGCCAAAAGAGGCCAAACCTTATCAAATGTAAGGTATTAGTTTCAAAAGGTTTGATGTAAATCATATATTGATCTCCATAATGTGAAAACCATATCAACTCTATCTAGATCCTGAAATCCTTCAAGTTGTACTATATCAACCACTTCATAAAGGTATTTATTCAGGAAATCGGTTTTGACAGCCATTTAATGTAACTTTATATCATCATGAGCTACAATTCACTCAAAATGTATCCTACAAGGACACGAGAAAAAGGTAACATAAAGTTAGCCTTTCTCTCTGAGTAAACCATTAAGTAACTGAGCGAGCCCATAAACTGCTGAACTTTATCCCAAAATCTTTTAGGTCTTAAAACTTCATTTACAACTGACGGCCTTGTAGTTCTAATGCAAATCAACTAGCTCCAAAACCTTGCTATGCTTCATGGCATGTATCTCATCAGTCATTACATCCCACCACAAATTTGCATTGGGTCCAGAAATAGCTTCTGTAAAAGTAAATGGATCCGTAACATGTCTAATAGCATAGTTATGTTCACCTGATAGACTATGAAATCAGATGGGATAACAGGTTTTCTCACTTTGGTGGATTTACCTAACTACATTAGATCTTATACCCCCAGGAACCTCTGTATGTATAAGTAGGGGTTCACGTTTCTGTACGGTTACGGTACAAAGACCTAGATCCACCGGATATAACTGTATGAGTAGCAGGTACATGATAATTGTAGTATCCGCCCTGCTATCATCCAAAGGGTTAATGAACCCACCATCATCATAGAGATTGTATTCTAAAAACTTAGCTGTTTGTGATTTCACTATTCTGGTCCCACCTTCTGTACAGTAAAAGCTGTAGCCTTAAAATGGTCGAGCTATCTTACTAAATAGCAATGAGCGGAACGAGCATGCAATCTTTCTTTATAAGGATTATACTACCTTAGGAGGGCAGCCCCATATACGAATGTGTGCAAGGCTGAGTTTTCAAACTTCTAGATAATTAGGTAGAATAACCTTGTTCTGTATCTACTTCTTCAAGTCTTTTAGGGTGCAATTATGCCTTTGGGCATGCTCAGAACTACTCGACATAGGGAATTAAGTCACTATTCCAACTGATTCCAAATATATGGCAAATGGACCTTTTAAAGTCCTTAAACACTATGTTTGCCATGATATTCTCCTCCGTGGTCAAATCTGAATATCTTGATGAATTTTTCCAATTGGTTCTTAACCTTCAGTTTTTAAGCAAGAACATATAATTATAATGGGAATAATCATTAACAAATGTCAGAATACATTTAGAATTGTACAATGCAACTATACAAGGTCTACCGATATCTTTATGTATCAGACTCAATAAGTCAAAAGAATGAGTTAACCTTAATATCCTTATTAGTTAACTTACCCCTGCAACAGTCAGCACATGTTCCCAAATCATCATAATCTAGAATTGAGAAATGCCTTCCTTTAGTAATCTCTCATCCCTAGCTTTGGAAATGTGGCTTAAATTTTTATGTCATATCATGTATGACTTCTCATTCATCAGAGTTCTTCATTTCATAACTTGTTTGGCAAGATAAGAAGCATATATCTAATTCGGGGTAAGACACATTCTATACAAACCATATGAAACAAAAGTTGTACCATTATGTTTTGCATTAAACAACAACTGTACAACAGAAGCATTAAATACAAAACATTAACCCTCTTTGTTCAAAATTGATCAAAAGATCACATATAAAATGTGCCGTGTAAAACTTGAATAAACCTTACTATAACGTTCAGTACATACATTCCCTATAGATATTACTTCTACTTCTTCATTTTTGTGAACCAGTAGTTTCTCCTTCCCTTTATTTGACTTTATCCTGGATGTAAACCCCTGCATCGTGGAAGCACCTTGATCAGATGCTCCACTAGATAGCCACCAAATACTTAATGCAACTATCACAAATTAGATTCATAAATTGATAAGCCAAGGAGTCACTTGATGGTCATAGTCTTTCTTTCTAGGCCTCATAATGCTACCTTTTTTATGTCCCTAGGACCTTTACCAGCACTGGATTGACCAATGTTGTTATGTGGAGAAGATTTAGTCTTTCTATTTTTAATATTAGCGGGCTTCATCTTTGCCTTCCCTTTAATTGTTTTGAGGGTTATAGGAGTAGTAAACTTGAGTTTCTCGTTCTCAACAACACAATCGGCTATCAAAGTGTTGAAGTCCCATTCCTCATCCAACGAGTAATATGTCATCACCATATTACTAATCTCTGGAGGGAGTGTGTTCAGAGTCTTGTGAATAGTGAAGACATTAGGAAGAAGAATGTTTAGCATCTTCAGTCTACTATGAAGATGAATCATTATTGATATGTACTCCATTACTCTCCCTTTTCTTGTATATCTCATGGAGAATAATTCTTTCATCAATGCATTTGTCTCAACATTAGGTGAGACTATGTACCTCTGGGAGACATTTCTAAGAAACTCCTTCGTTATATCTGTGTCCAAAAGTTCACTAAGCAGATGATCAGTTATGGATCTCTTAATGGTCATGCGACATAATTTGTTAGACCGATCCTAGGCTTCATAGGATGCTTTATGAGCTCTCGAGCTCATAGATGTAGGTAGAGATGGCCTATCCGTCCGTATGGTCATATCAACCATAACTATTTCTATAACATCCAATACATCCTCTGTCCACTTCTTCGTATTGAAACCGGTCAGGGTTTCAATGGTAACACTAATTTTATTGATCGAAAAGGTGACTATAAAAATAATAATGTTTAAATCAGCACAAATGTAGGACAACAACAATACTCAAAGCTATTAAATAGTATCTATTCTGAAAATCCGATCATACATATTAAGAAACACCTGTGGGCTGAATATATAATATATGCAACTAAACCTCCACATAAAAGCAATCATAGTACAAACTATCAACTCTCATGACACTACCACTTGAGGGCGAATAGATCATTCAAACAATGACTTTCCTCTATCGAATGCCTTTATGAACATCTCAAAATCTCATGTAAGGCCAACACTTGTGGGCATAATAACCAAACATAAGGTTAGAGACAACTCCTAACATGTAAGCAGAATAATTCAAAATATTGACTAGAAAGGCCACTGTGGTAACTACATCCTCATTAGTACTCAAAAAGTTCATAAACATAAGGGATACATCTTTATGTTATCCTCACATTTTTATAGGCATATGGTATATGACAATGTAACATCAATAAATGTAAAAACTCGAATGCACAGTCTCATTATCATACACTCGTGCTGAAGACATTCTTTGAAAACTTCATTTGAGACTTTCGCAAAGGAAAAATCTCATTAGAGTGACTATCGTGCATCACCGGACACTGAACCTGAGACATGAGACACAAAAACTTGAAGTATCTTATTTATGGCAAGCTCATTGTATGAAAATTCACTCAAAAATGGCTTTAGAATGTCTTATTTCCTTTTCCAAGTGACTATCATGCAATCCCGAATACTGAACATGAGACTTGAAACACAAAAACTTGAAGTATCTCCCTCATGTGATGTTTGAAGTATGAAAATTCACTTGAAATTGGATTCAGAATACCTTAATTCCTCTTCTGAAGTTAAACTTTAATTTATTACTAATGTAATAAATCCAGAAAAATGAAAAACTCACTTTATGAATTTCTCGGACTCGAAAACTGACCCAAAAATACCCCGGAGTACCCCTGCGAGAAATCTTAATTTTTTGTGTTTTTTTTGTTTTTTAAATATTGTAACTACTGACGTCAGCATGATGTCAGTAGTGCGTCAGCGCTACATCTACCAACGTCAGTTGAGAGTGGAGGTGTGATACACGCACCGCCCAGTGACGTGCCTTAACAGTGCACGGTGCGTGCGCAGCACCCCTCAAACGTGCGCTTATCTAATGGCACGTGCGTTGCATGCGTCAATATGATGCGCGACACGGTCCACCCACGTGTCGACCTGTGTCTGGCACCTGCGTCTTATGCACCAGATGTACCGCTCCTCGGCACGCCACATGCGCCTGATGGTCTCTATCGTCCCTGCCAGAAAATGACGATTTCTAGCCAGTTTTGGACCTATTTTTCATGCTTTTGAGCTCATTTTACCCCGTTTCTTAAGGCTAAACACATGTATACTACTTTCATGCAACAAAAAGCAAGAAAAAAATGAGAAATAGAAGTTAAATATTTGAAAACCTTATGGAGAGAAAACTGAAAAATCTTCATTTTTAACCACCCGATCACGTTACTACCTTGATACCACGTGTAACACGTAACGGTACCTTAGTTACGTATCCCGGATCGAACGTGAAAGGACAAGAAATAAAGAAATGCAAAAAATGCCTAATTTCGGTCTCCGTAACTTCAAATGAGCTTTCCGAAGTCGAAAAGAGAGAATCCAATGTCGTCTTCACGAGAACTGCTCTCCAAGACACGGATAAGGTCTTTCTACAATTTTCGCAAAACGTAAGCTCTATTAACGGGTCAGAGAATCCTTATGCTTATGATCGATATATATATGAGCAACTGCGGGAGACCTTAACATTTATGTATAGCATCCATATCGGGCTTCCTCAATACAAGGCGGATATGGGTCCGGTCCATATTGATTGGGATCTATTTTTTACACGGAATTCAGCGCAGTGATTTAGATCATTTATTGGGTCACTTTATTAACTTTATTTGGATCAAATTACGTAACTTAACTGATAAGATATTAAAAAACTAAAAAATGCATTTCAATGTTGTTCAACTTTATGGAAAAGGACAAACCTGCTCATCCAATTCATTTTCACATTGATGTTAGTCAAATAAACTGTGAAAACCTAATTTTTATATATATGACTAACTTAAGTGAAAAATAATAGTTTAATGATAACAAGAGTTAAAATTTTCTTTAGTAAAGTTTGATTAATCGTTAATATTATATAAACAAATACCACTAAAAACGAGAAACTTATAAGAAATAATGAGTAAGACACTGAGCAAGAATCCAATCTTCATTGGAGACATGCTCAATCCAAAATTACCCACCTTTCCATTGAAAGTAAGGCAAGTAAATCCCTTCTTGGGCATAAAAAACTTGTTGCCTAATTAAACACCATAATCTGACAATTCAGGCATACAAAGTAACAAAAGTTATCTACTTACTGCTAACGCTAGATATGTGTCTTTCGAAATTAAGATTTGGATAAATTACCCTTCATTAGAAAAGGAATTTCAGATTTTGCTCTCCATCACCATGAAAAGGGCTTCAATTTGCTCTATTCAGTTATATCTCTAGAGAAGTGGAATTCTCTATTTCAATTAAAGCTTTGCCCTAAGGATTTAGTGGGATAAAAAGTTAGAGATATCCTTCCTATTTTAAGAACATGAAAAAAAGCCTATAATTCTTTCAATATTTTGAACTAATTCTTGAATTGTGTTTAAAAAAGAATTCAATGAAGTCCTCTAACCTTATTTTATCCATTAAACCTCTAATTTTATTTTTTATTAAATCAAACTATTTTAAAAAATATTTCTTACCAATAATTATTAAAAGTCATGTATGATTAGGCATTAACATAATTACTATTAAACAATATACCAAATTTTGTTCTAAAGAAGGTTTATACTCATCTCTAATAACCATGTACCAAATTTGTCTCTCTTCGTCCTATTGGCACACTTGAAGGGTTGTATACATTCTTTTATGTTGCCATAATAACAATACAAGAAAATGCAAATGCAAATGTAGTTAATGCCATCAAATTTTGTTTCCAAGTATATCCAAAAGTAAATTATTTTGTTTAATGTTTCTTCAATTTTTTTCCTTATCTTTTATTTGGATACTTATCTTTCCTTATTTTTTTGGAATTACCAAATAATTACTTCTCCATACTTGCTTGAGCAGCTTTAAATATTGGTGCTGTTGTGGCAAAAGAGCACATAATATCTCTGCTTGCTAGGTGGTGCAACAAGAAAAAGAAATGGAACACAAGAATTTCTTGCAGACGGCATTATTGTCCTTCCTCTTGTTCATAGCATCTTGTTAGATACTCTCACTCTGTCTCTCTACATTGGAAGGTACTAATCATGCAATATGATTGTTAATTAGTAGCCTAATATTGGACTGTATTTGTACATTCGCAGGCATTTCATTCTCTGTCGTAAGCAGAGCAGCCATATTTTTGCCATGCAAAACTAACGACGATTGTAAAGCCATTGATTGTCGTCCAAAAGGCCCTGCCCGTTGCGTCAACAATACATGCCAATGCCCCCCTCAAGTTCACCCCCAAGAACCAAGCAAATCTTCCGCTAGCTTATTGAAGTAATTATTTGAGAGCCACAGTTATTTCCAATAACTATTCTCACAGTGCTCAAAATTGTAATAGTGTGGCTAAAATTGTATCTGCAGGCACATGATTTACATGTTTGAGCTATCGAAAATAAAAAGCAATTATTTTACAGCAATTTTGAATCTTCTCTAGATGATTTATTTCAAACAATGCTTAGTATTTTTATGATTCAATGACACAGAAAGAGACTAGTAAACTTCAATAATTAGAGATTAGTTCGAAGTGGTTGTTTGTAAACTTTAAAAAATTATCCACTTTTATTTGGAAATAAGATTATAAAAGTGAAGAGGACTCAAAAATACATTTAAGAGGAAAAAAAACTTTGAAAATATTAAGTACATAGCACTCCAGTCAACAAACGACAAACTCATGATGACAAATTTAGGTGAACTGAAACTCATAACACTGTCACACTTTTATTGAAGTTGAACGATCTTTATATAGGCTTTTACAATGCAAAACAGAAAAAGAAAATCACTCCAGCTAATCTAGCAGTGGAGCCTAACGTGTAGAAACAAATAAGAGAAATGAAAGCAGAAAATGGAGAAGTGTTTAACTCATTCTTCACGTTGACAGTTTCAAGCTCCTGAAATTTTGGATCACGTCTCAACACTCCCCTTGATCCAAAATTGCATACACCAAGCTTGGATCTCAGATATTAATATTTGCTCCTTGTTAATGGTTTTTTCATAATATCAGCAATTTGTTCCTCAGTATTACAATACTACACCACAATTTTTCCTTCAATGACCAAGTCTCTATTAAAATGTGCACTTATGTCGATATGTTTTGTCCTTTCGTGCTGCACAGGGTTCTTTGGCATTGCTATTGTTACCTTGTTATCGCAATATGGCCTCTCTTTGCTCTTGTTCGAGTTCATCTAACATTCTTCGTAGTCAGATTGCTTGGCATGCCACTGCAGTCGCAGCCTTGTACTCAACTTCCAAAGACGATAATGCAATGGTAGTTTGTTTCTTTGAGCTCCATGATATCACTCCTGATCCCAGATCAAAAGTGTAACCTAATGTGCTTCCCCTGTCGTATACGTCCTACCTAGTCACTATCTATGTACACATTCAGCTCATAATAGGTTATATGTTTATACCGTATTCCCAAGTCAAGAGGGATTGCAACATAACGCAGAATCTATTTTGCAGCCCCATAATGATGCTTTGTAGGATAATGCATAAACCTGGAAACCATAACTACCGAATGAGAGATATTAGGGCCTTGTATGAGTTAAAAAAATAAGTGTTGCTACTAAACTCTTGAACAATTGTCCATTTGATGGTTCGGTGCCATCTTCCAGCTACAATTTTTCATCCACATTCATAGGTATGTCTGCCACTTTGCAATTCACCATGTGGAAACTTTTAAGCAAATCAGTTGTATACTTCTTCTGAGAAATGAAAATTCCATCCTTGACTTGCTTCACTTTTATACTAAGAAAATAGTGCAGCAATCCCAAATATGACATTTCAATCTCTTTCTTCAAGCTTATTCAAAACTGATTCATAAGTGAAGAGGATAAGCTCATGTAGATCATGTCATCTATGTAGTCACTAACAAACAAAACTTCTTTTCCTTACTTCTTTATATAGAATGTGGGCTCATTTTTGCTTCTCTCGAAGTCATTCTCGATGAAGTAGGAGTTTATTCTTCCATATTATGCTCTAGGGGCTTGTTTTAACACATAAAGTGTGTTTCTCAACATATACACTTTCCCTTCTTCTCCTTGAACTTCAAAACCTGTAGGTTGTGCAATGTAGACCACTTCTTCTAACTCCCCATTCAGGAAAGCAGACTTTAAATCAAATTGGTATAATGGCTAGCTTAATTGTGCTGTAAGATCCAACAATGTTCTCACCGTTTCAAAGCATGTAATAAGTGAGAATGTGTCTTCATAATCAATACCATATTTCCAAGAGTATCCCTTTGCCACCAGTCATGTTTTATGCTTCTGTATGCTTCCATCTACATTGTACTTGGTTCAAAACACCTATTTGACTCTAATTGACTGCTTATCTTTTGTTAATTTTGTCAGCTCCCATGTGTCATTCCTCTCAATTGCCTTCATTTCTTCCTTCATTGGTTACTTCCATTCTTCTTTCTTCGTAGCTTCTTTGAAGGAACTTGGATAAGCCACATACAGAGCTTGTGTTGTCTCATATATGTCTCTTAAGGATCTGTATCCTTATGGTCCTCTTCTTTAGTTGAACTTGATCAGCCTGAAGATGCTCCACTTCTTGATGGAGTAATTACTTCAGATGTCGCAGGTATTGATAGAGTAAACTTGCAGGGAGTGCCAGGTTGGGGTTTTAGCTAATTATCATTAATGGGATGCTCTTCCTCAATAACAAATTCTTTAAGTAAAATAACCTCATCATTGCCTTGTTGCCATATCCATCTTTTTTGCTTATTGAATATCACATTCCTGCTAATAATAATTTTTTTCCATTTGTAGGATTATATAGACTATATGCTTTCGAGTTAGTGCAATAGCCAATAAAGACATATTTTATGGCCTTTTATCCATTTTGTTGTGAATTTGTGAGTTGATCAAAGTATAAGCAACACATCCAAAGATATTAAATGACTTACCCTCTACCTTCTTCCTATCCAAACTTCATATGATGTCTGATCTTGAATAGCCCTTGTCGGTGAAATATTTAGCAGGTAAACAATTATAGTGACAGCTTCTACCTAGAGTTGTGTTAGCAATCCTTTCTCTTGGAGCATACTTCGTGCCATTTCTACTGCAGTTTGATTCTTGTGCTCAGCCACTCCATTTTGTGCCAGTGTATATTGTTGGATTTGAATTTCTTCTAAATTTCTTATAAATTCCTGAATTGGTTATTTATGTTTGTTTATTGGTTTAATTTTTTATTTTATTTTAGAATTGGGTCCTTAATGAGATTGAGGGGAGGATTAGAAATTGAAATTAAAATGAAGGTTAGGATTAAGTTAGCTTAAGTGGTGGTTAGAGTCATAAAAGACAAACCAAGGGCAAAGTTGGAAAGGCCTTGTAAGTGGGGAGCAAAATGGGAAGAAAAGGAGTAAGTGGGGTCTTAAATTTGAAGAAGAGAAGAAGAGTGTAGTGGAAGCCATAGAGAAGAGGGAAAAAACGTGAGGGAGGAGATGGAGAAGAAGAAAACCTAAAAAGCTAGGGAAAAAGGACGGAAATTTCGTGGAAAAAGGAAGAATCAAGCTTTCCAAGGTAAGTTCATCATCTTCTTCATGCTTTAGTTAAGAAATGGGTTGTGATTTTGTGAATGAGGAGTTGTAGAGAGAGAAAGGGGTTTTTTTGTGAATGTTTGGGGGAAGAAGAAGATAGTGAGATCCATAGGGTTTTGGGGATTCTAAGCTAGGTTTTAAGTTTTCTAACCTAGATGGACTATGGGTAGGTTAAATTGGAGCTTAATTAGGGTTAATTCCATTTTATTGTGATTATGAAAATTTGGAAAATTTTCAATTGAATTGGAATTGAATGAGAATGTCGGTTGTGTTAGGGAATCAAGAACCTACCCAAGAGCACCATTGAATTTGGATTTTTCAAGAGCACAAAGTGGGTAGTTTATTTATAGTTGTTGTGTAATATGAGCAAAATGCCTTGTATGTGTATTGTGTGCTAAATGGCTTGTTTGAATTATTGTAATGTTGAAATTTCATTATATTGTATGACATTGTGATAAAACCATTGAATTGTGTGTATGATTATGTTATGCCATTAAATTGAATCATGACATTTTGTATAAGAAAAAAAAAAGGGAAAATGGGAATTTGAACGATGGAATGAAGCATGAAAATTGACTGTGTTTGGGCGAAAGAGGAACCGTTTCGTAGTCACGTGCACGTTGACAAAAGCCTCCTCCCGACTGCTCGCTTGTGGCCCACGAGATTCGAAAAATAGACTCGTTTTGTTAACGGTGTAAACTTCAGTTTCACCGTTTTGTTTCACAGAACCCTTGAGTCATTTGATTGTGCATTTGCATTTTGATGTACTAAGCTATGCTTTAAGTGAATTGCATCTAATGTGTCATATGTGATGATGTTTTGAATTATGAAATTTGAATTGAAATTGCAAATGTTGAACTCTCATTGCGATGTGTATGCTTATATGAATTATTATACATATACGGTTGATTGCGTGGCTCATCGCCAATGGCTATAAATATTTTAGCAACTGAGCTGTGTAGCTCAACCCAATATTTTTTCCCACTCCTCAGGTTTAGATCGAGAAGATCAGTGAATCCTTGCAAGGCATTTGGACAATTCTGAGAGAGTTAGCTTTTGTCTTAAGTTAGTAGCTAGACATTTGGATAGCTTTATAAGCATATTGAACATTGAGCATCAATGTATTTTGTAATTTGTATTAAGGCTTTGATGAAATGTCGATATGTTATTAAAGCTATGTATGAACTTCATTTTGATTTGGAAATGAATTGAAGATTGAAAAAGTTCCCTTATGTATATACTTATGTATCTTGTAGTGTACAATGCATATTTCAGGTTTTCATAGGGGTAATAATTGTGTGTTGGCTTTATGGAGAAATCTGGGTTAAATTAGGCTTTATTAGACAAAGTGGTCTTCATGAACGTTGTAGTTTATACTCTTATCTTTCCAACGGCATAAAGTTTGTAAAATTTAGCTATCGGAGATGAGACTTATGAGCTTTATAAGTGATAATGTTGTATGGGAGGAGTTAACATGACAGCTATGATGAATAATGGAAGTTTGTGTGTTATATGAGTTATTTGAGTTGAAATTGGGAGTTTAATGCATTCAAATTAGTAATTGAATGTTTGAGGAGTGTTTATTGCACTAGAAGGGTTGAATTTGGGGAGATTATGAGTGTATATGGTGTTAGGATGGATGTTGGAAGCATTGAAGAGGCTTCGGAAGGAGGTTTGGGTCACCCATGTCCGTTTAACGGACATTAGGTCCACTTAACGGGCCTTCTCTAGTGAAAAATAACCCTTAGCCCAGTGTATGTCCATTAAACGGACATGGATGTCAATTTAACGGACCTTCTTGGGTGGAAAATGGCAGTTTAGCCAGTCTATGTCTGTTAAACAGACATGCATGTCCATTTACCGGACATCCTCGGGTCAGCTATAGTAAATTGCAATTTTGACCTTTTTGGAGGCAGAAACTTGCTTCGAGATCTTTATAAGAGTTGTAGGTTTCGAAGTCCTCTTTCAAAAGGTCCAAAAACGAAAGCAATCCAACATTTTCAGCAAAAGTTATGGAAATCGCGCCAAGACGTGTATAGTTTGGGTAAGGACATGTATATATTGGATTCTTTTGGCCATAACTCCTTCTCCCGACCTCCAAATTAAGTGATTCTTGAAGCATTGGATTTCTAACACATTTTGCTACCTCTCCACAAAAATTGGTAGATTTTGGAGTTTAATTTGAAAAGATTGATTGAAAGCAAGTGAGGGTTAGTTGAAATGACCCTATAAGGAAATCCGCTTACGCTTTTCGGCTTCGAATAGGATAGTTGGGCTCCGGGAACGAGGTCCAATACCTTGGTTGGGCTTCGAGAACGGGGTCTAACATATATAGAGTAGTGAGCTCTCTATGAATGTTATGCTCTTAACAAAATTAGCTGAACTTTTAAAAAGTAAACTCTCCTCCTCGATTTGTTCTTAGTGTTGACATATTGTTCGCCTTGTTTCTTAACAAGGGTTTTAAATTTCTTAAAAGCTTCAAATGCCTCTGTTGCAAAATATATACCCAACTCATACGACTATGATCATCAGTTAAAAGCATGAAATATCTGCTACCTCTATTTTTTTTTCGTCTTCATTGGACCACACAAATTTGCATGGATTAAATCCAAGTTGTTCGATGTTCTCCAAGGATTTCCTATTGGGGAGGGGTTTTTTTGTTGCTTCCCAGAAATACAAGCTTCAGAAATTCCCAAAGCATTAAACTTGGGCATCCGTCTCACCATATCTGTTGGTTGCAATAACTTCATCACATTGAGATTTAGTTGCCCGTACCACTTATACCATAGCCTAGTTTCTTCTTCTTCTTTTTTTATTATCATAGCATAATTATTTAGATTTGAGAGCTTTACTGGAAATAGTTTGTTCTTTATCATGCCTACTTTTTCTATAACTTGAATTGTTTGATTATTCTTAATCAAACATGACAAATTATCATACATTATAGAATACCCATATGACAATAGTTGCCCCACACTCAACAAACACTGAGATAAGCTAAGAATGAAGAAAATATTGCAAAGGTACTTAGTTTTACCATTGCTATTCCTCAAGTTAGTTGTGCCTTTTCCTTTAACTTGAATTTGTTTATTGTCTCCAAGCATGACACTCATCTTGTAGCTCTCATCCAACTTTTTAAACATTGCCTTTGTCTCTATCATATGGTTCAAACACCCACTGTCTAAGAACCAAACATCCTAATCATTTAGCTTTTGTTCCATTTTTTCCAATAACAACATATATTCCTCTTCATCATCATTTTCAGTTTCCTTTTCTGCATAGCTTGCTTGATTGTCTTCTCTAGCAGTTCACCTTGATGTCTAGCGTTTACAGTAATGGCACTGAATAGCTTGGCCTCGTCCTCTTCTTTATCCTCGACCTGTACTTCCTTGTCCTCGGCCTGCACTTCTTCCAGTAGCCTACCCATTGTCACCATGCATGCTTCCTTCGATTACTGAAGTTCCCCCTTTATGTGAAAGACCTTCTCCTCTGTTTGCTCAGTTGACCTGTAAATTCTCGCTTTATGGCCTTATACGGATCCCATCAATTTATCAAAAGAGAAAACTAATAGGTCTTTTAATTCTTCAATGGCAGCTACTACACGGTTAAATTAAGGTGTCAAATTTCGCAACATCTTAGCCACAACAACTTGATCATCACATTTTTCACTATAAACTTGCATTTGGCTTACAAGCACTAAAACATGGGAGAGATACTCTTACACTATTTTATTGTTCTTTATCATTGTTGTTTCAAACTCCCGCCAAAGTGTCTGCAACTAAATAGTGATAAACTTTTTGTCCCCCCTTAAATTCCTTTTACAAGATTAACCACGCATCCTTAAATGAACTAGCACTCATGATTTTTGGAAAAATGCTTTCATGAACAGCTTGTTAAAGAAAGAATGGTGCGTTGCATCCTTTTTCTTGTTCTCCTTTAATCTAGCTGCTTCATTAAGATATGGAAATCCTTCTTCAACAAGCTCCCATAAATCTTGTGACTTAAACAATGTCCTTATCTTCACGCTTTAGAACTGGTATTTGTCTCCATTAAACATTGGGATGTGTGGCTGCGAAGGTGAGGATCCATTTGCTGCCATCCCAAAGAAGTCGTCGTCTCTCTTGTTTCTCTCCCTCATGTGTTTCACTCTTTCTATTGCCCAGTCAAAGACCAACTAGGCTCTAATACAACAATATTAAGAACAAAGCACTCCATTCAGCAAACGATAAACTAACGATGGCAAATTTACATAAACTGAAACTCATAACATTGCCACACTTTTATTGAAGCTTAAAATCCTTTATATAGGCTTTTACAATGTCTAACAAAAAGATAAAACCAGTCCAGCTAATTTGGTAGTGGAGCCTAACTTATAGAAACAAGAAAAATAAGAGCAGCAAATGTAGAAGTGGTTAACTCATTCTTCATGTTGACAGTTTAAAGCTTTTGAAATTTTGGATCACGTCTTAATAGAAAAATGGTCTAATTTGTAAACTAATTAATCCAAAAATGATAAGTCTGCTAGTCAAACATATCTTAATTGGTTTAGTTGAACTAAGTTAATCAGAATACAAATGACTGACATGAAGCATTGTGATTGAATGAATGACTTATGCAAGGTGTTGATGTGGTGTGAACAGTGCATTTCCAATGTGTGCGATGCGTATGCAAGTGAATCAGAAGGCTGCAATTCCAAGCAAATCATGCAAATGTAATAAGATACTGCCATCGATGTTAGAATGTCTTGATAAGAGGAATTTTTGTATGTTCAAATCTTTAAAAACAAGTGAGCAACAACTCAAAAAAGACTAAGCTAAAATAAAATCAATTAAAAAGTGCAAAAATCACTTAAAAATGGTCAAAAAAATTTGTATTTAGAACTACTTTACAAAGATTGACTCAAATATTAAACAAAAACTATTATAAAATGAATTTTTTATATACTATTATGAGTATTACAATAAAAAGAGAAAAAATATTTATATAAAAGAATATTATAATAATTAAAATGTTTAAAT
>JANKYE010000009.1:4427721-4439375 GCA_032467995.1 Erythroxylum dillonii | reverse complement strand
AAATGTACAAGTCGACTTATAGTACTGTAAATGCGTAAGTCGAGTTACAGAAGAGTACAAGTCGACTTACACTAACAATTATAATGAAGAATATAGAATGCAGATGGAGGAGGTCTACCACAAAGGAAATATAAACTTTACTCTAACATTTATAACCTAGGATGGGGGAGCAACGCAACTAAATTTCCAAAATTTTCGGAGCCAACTAGTGAGTCCATTACAACAGCCTACCTCAAAGCTAGGTATGTCTCTTCAAGATATGACTAGAGCGTTTGTTACTAACTTATAACAATTTCAACAGAAAACACAATCAAGCATCTAAAATTTAGAAAAATCAAATTATTCAACTGACATCGTCAATTAATAGATTTGAGAATTAAGGTACGTTGTCTTCATAGCCCATTGTCAACCCAAAATAAAATGCAAGTACAATCATCCTGGAAAGTGGAAAAGAATTTAAGGAAACTAGAAGAGGTCTAGGAATAACTAGTGGTCACGTCTTAAAGGAAGATACAAAAAGAGAAATGATAACTCCCAACAACAATTTGATCAATTTACGGTGGCCAATGACAAAAGACCAAGAGCATTGGTGACTAAACCTCTCTTCTTTGAAAGATTTGCTAAATATAGGAATGAGAAAGAGGAAAAGGAAATTCTTGAGTCCTTTTGCAAGGAAGAGGTAAACATTCCCTTACTCTATGCAATAAAATAAGAACCTACTTATGTAAATTTTCTTAAAGAATTATACGCAAATAAATGTAAACTAGAAGGTAATGAAAGGGAGTAGGTGGAAGAATGTGTTATTTATTCTCCAAAGGAAATTGCCCTCTAACTATAGAAAGGTACATTAACTATCCCATTTATGATTGACATTGTTGGAATTAAGAAAGCTATATATGATTTGGGTGCTTTAATTAATGTCATGAATTCATCTATTTATGAATCTTTCAATGTTGCTCCATTAAAAGAAAGTCTTACTTACTTTCATATTTTTATTAAAATTGTTGAGTATTGATTTTGATACATTGAGGACAATGTCTAAAATAAATGTGGAAGGATAGTTTAGTATTTAGCATTAATGATTTTGTTATTATTTTACAAGTGCTTTTATAATTTTGGATAAATGTTTGTAAAATGAAATTTTTATTAAGCCTGCTTTAGTTTTTGTTTATCAACTTATCTCTGTAAAGGTCTTAATTGTTTTGAAGTTGGTCTTTGAATGATTTAAGTTGTTATGCATCATTGATTTATATTGAAATATAATAGGAAGATTAGCATGAATGGTTAGGTTCTCAGCAATTACAAATTGAATAATTATTTTCGATGATTGATTTGAATGAAAAGTGCAAAAGTATCTAATACATGTTAACCATCATTATGAGCTTTTAAGCTTATGAACATTCATTATTTTGTGCTCCATTTTCAAAAATGGCATCATTTTACACATTTTATTCTAGGTTAACTTTAACTTTTCCCTTTCCTTTTATTCCCTTTCCTTCAGGCTTGCCCTAGGCAAGGGCAAAAAATTCACATGCCTAGGGCCCACTCTTATGAAGAATAAAATATACACTAAAAGAACTCATATTTTACCTCATTTTGTTCTTTATAAGGGTCAAGAGCCCACTCTTGAACCTCAGCTTCGGGCCTACTTCTGCTTAGGACCGTTCCTGACATTTTATAGACCTTGGGCAAAATAAAAAAAAGGCTTATCTTAACCTTCATAAAGAACAAAAACAGGCAAAATTGGAGCCTTTTTTTTTACTTTGTCCAAGGCCTATAAAATGTCAAGAATGCCCTTAAGCAGAAGAAGGCCTGTCCTTGAGGAAGCATAGGAAGGGCACCTCCCTAGGGCCCGCTCTCATGAAGAACAAAATAGGCAAATAACAGGGCTCCTATTTGCCTCATTTTGTTCTTTATGAGGGTCAAGAGTAGCAATAAAAAGGGCGTTTATTTTATCTTTTTATGTTTTTTATAAGGGCCCACTCTTGACTTTTATAAAGAATAAAAATAGGAAAAGTAGGGGCTCTTTTTTTACTTTGCCCAGAGCCTAAAATGTCAGGAATGACCTTGCCTACCTTCTTTAGGCCACTTCATTCTCTCTTTCTGACCAATCTATCGATTGTCACCCTTCACACTCCCTCTAATCGCCCCTTCATTGTGCTAACCTGCTGCCCCTTTTCCCTGTCATTACGCCATCGTCTTTTTTGCTTCTTTGCCACCCACTCACCAAGGTAAAGTTCATTAACCATTCTTTGGTTTTGAATCTTTTGAAAGACTGAATTTGTGAAACATTAAAATTTCTAAGATTGTTGCCGTCTATGGATTATTTTCAAAAACTTACACAGTCACGTACACAAGAGTACTATATACGGCCATGTAAATGGTTGTGAAGTTTTGAGAACTTACACGGTCATATACATGCTTATGTATGTGACTGAGTAAGTATGATTAAGTGACATACACGATCACATACAAGTTCGTGTATATAGTCGTGTAAGTATGTACAAAAACTTTACAGTGACTTAAACGATCATTTATACACCCTTCGCAGCCTACTGTCATCCCTTTATAGGTATGTTAAACTAAATTAGATTTAGTTTAATTAAAGGTTAGTCTAAAAATTTAAAATCTTTATATGTATATTCAATTTGACTTAAGAAATGTGATTAATTTTCAAATTTAAATTCTATTTATTATAAAATTTAATATTTAAACTCAAGCCATAAATTTTTATTTTATAAAAACATTTGAACATTAACTAAGTTAAAACTCTTAAATAGCTCCATCACTTAAAAACAATCATTTTTTGCTGTAATAAACATTTAAAATAAATAAGTTTTTATAAAATATAAAGACTTAGTTATACAGTTTTGTATCTTTTGTTCTCAAAATAATTATGTAAACGGGAAATTATTATATGAAAATTTTGTTTGACCTAAATTTTGAATATTTATAAATATACGTTTGGATTATTTTAAAAAAATTTATAACCCAAATCTAACCTATAAATCTTTTGGATTTAATTTTTAAACCAAATCCAACTCACGGATAGATTCTTAAAAATCAAGCCCTTTTTAGGTTTAACATATAAGTCTTCTTCCAATTCACTAGATATTACCAGTCATATACCAAAATTTTTATAGTTTCTCTTTCTTAAATATGTCTATTATATATAATACAAAACATAATCCTATTTCTTTTAAAATTTCATTAATAATTAAATAGATCATTTCTTTTAAAGACCTACTTTTGGAAAGTATAGTCTTCAATAAAGACACTATCTAGACTAATTACTTTTACTTAATATAAACATTTACAATTAATCTTATTAATTATAATATTTATTTTAGAGGAATAATGCTTAAAGGAAATTAATTTAACTTTATTATTATATTTTATAAATTAAAAGGAAATGCATTACTAATCCCAAAAGGAACATATAAAAAGTTGCATCCAAAGTCAAGGTACATAATCAAATTACAAATACATTAATGAAACCACTGATTATTGAGTTGAAGTTATACAACTTGTGACTAAAGCCTATTACAATATAATGACTAAAAGCTTAATATTAGCTATTGATGAATTGCATTGAGAGACAACAACTATCCTAAGATGCTCGTTCAAAGATTTGGTGTCATCTAGAGATGGTATTTTCCCCTAATTGACAAAATAAATTCCAATTTTGTGTTATAAGCTAACTAATGTATCCTTAGTAGGATTATCTCTCAGATCCAAGTTAAGGCTCTTTGCCAAAATATTTGCTCAGCATGTTTGAAGCCTTTAAATATTCTATAGTTTATCTCATTCCATATGGATTATACCATACAACTAATTACCATTATGTAGATAATAGGAACGTCTTTCTTCAAACGTTTTATCATGTATATCTAATCAATTATCCCACTTTAGGATTCTTTTCACATTGCAATAAAAAGGCCAAGTATCTTGTCTCATCATATTAATAAAAAATGAACATTTAAAGAAGAAGTGATATAAGGATTCTTTATCCCTATTGCTTAGTGAGTATAAAATATCTAGGATATTAAACTTAATCTTATCTTTTTGTCTTTAACCTCTTTAGTAATGTCAACTGGAGAGTGAATGAAGTTTTCAAAATGTTACTTTCTTTCCACAATAGCTTATTCTAGGTTACTTCATATTCCAATGTGGCCAAATTTTCCATATACGAGTGATTTCTAAAATCTTTTAACTTATGTTTAAATCAAATTAGAGAGCCTTTTATGTCTTGATAAAGTTGGTAATATGTCTATTATTTTGAACTACAAACATGGTGTGGCTAACATCAATCACGATATTTATAATTATTGTCACTTTAGTTCTATCAGGTATAGATTCAATCAAGGAATTGAATAATATAAAGAAAAGATGTCCTAGCTTATGCCAAATTTTAAACTAAAACTAGGTATACTTACTACTTCTAATAATTCCTTTAAACCCCTTTTGAGCATGATTTCTTAGTTTTAGGATCTACTTAAGGGTCTAAAATGTATTGGTTCTTGATTGAGCTTTTCAAATGCTAATTTCACTAAGGACGTTGTAGCACCCTACTCTCGCAGGACAAATACCCGACATTCATGATGATATCCGACTATGTATCTCGCAAGGGTGGCATGTAAGAACAGTTATTTAGTCAAAATTCATTATAAATTTATGTTTCTCTAAAACGATGTACAAATATGCGAAAATCATTAATCATATTAGGTCCGCTTAATTTTTTAAAACATTTCCATTCAACAGCCACTTGGGCCGATTTCAGATATAAAAAACTTACAATCATAAAGTCATTTCATTATCAAATCATTCATACACAATTTGTGCAATTCTTGCGGAACATAATTCAAAAAAAAAATTACTGAAGACATATGCAGGTGCAAACTGATCCCGACCCCTAACTCATGCTCATTTGCAGTGGCTGAACTCCAATTGGTCTAATTGGATAACTCCTCTGAACCTAAAAAGCCATGTTGTAATTTTTTATAAGTTTTGCAAACCCAATGAGCGAGCCATCATTGATGACTTCACCCAGATCATATGCACAAATCACATGTTTCACAAATATTCATTCAGAACATGTATATTCCAAATACTCACAATTATTATGGCACAACATGTAATCATTACGAATCAGATCAGATATATACAAATACATATGCATATGAGACTCCAGATTCGTTATTATTGTTATGACTAAGTGCTTATCACATACTTATATAGATACTGGTCCATTGGGCTCCGACATAAACATGTATCACGGAGCAAAACTCTACGTGCGAACAGAAATCATATAGCAAAACTCTACATGCAAGCACTTTCATAGTGGCTACTCTGGTCACAACGCCTTTATCTGAGCATGCATTTTATAAAATGCATCAAATACCGAATATGCCATATATGACAGTCACATATGATACATAATTAGAAAATCATAATCATCGGACCTGAGCCCGGAATTCAACTTTCATTAAGAATTCACATATCATATAGAATTGTCAAACAAATCAGAACACTTCCAATACAATCCCATAGATTAACTCCTCAGACTTTCAGTCCAGGATTAATAAACAATCACAACAGTTTAATAATTAGAAGCTTAACAAATCAAATCAAATCAATTCTAGGAAAATCATCTAGGCTGACTCACAGTATGCTCCAATATGCTATTGCTTGGATGGTCCGGCAATGTTTGATTGGCATCCAAAGAGCTCCTCTATAGCATACAAAACACACGTATAAATATCACACTTTTGCACAAATGTATATGTATTCCTTTATGCACATCTACTTATATAAAATATGCACAATGCATATTCAATGACAATTCCGGATATCTTATTGTGATCCTTATCATCAAATCATTTAGATATCAAAATCCTCATTAATACCATTTGTACTTATAATTTGGACCATAATAAAATAATTTGAAATCAATTTCATAACCCAATTGACCACTTCATATTTTTCTAACAACATGCTTTCGGATCAACTTTGCATAATCATTCTGATAGGGTAGATGACAAAATTAGGTAACACTTCCTTCTAGAAAGTTTTCCCTCTTTGTCTTAGTTTCCATTAATACCAACAATTTGGTTTAGTATACTGAAATTTATACTTAATTTACTTGTACTATTCTAAAGATTCAACAGAATTCTTATCTCAACTTCTAATCAGATTCTGAAATTCTTAGAGGTCGAATTAGAATTTAATATTTTCATACAACTTGTAGCCTTATGTCTCTACTGTAATCTTAATTACTAATCATCTCATTTTGAGTCCACAGATCAAGATATAGTCTAATTACCGAAGTATGTTGAGTAAAAATCATCCCAGTTGTCATACTTCAGCATAGTTACATTTCCAAATTAAATTCATTAATCAATCCATTTCAGAAAGCTACGATTTTTGGTGGAGATGTAAATCAATGTCGTATGAAGTTATTTGTTCAAGAACCAAGTCATGTGGATATCAGCTGAAGAAGTTATAATAAAAATGTTGAAGGATGTTCAGAAACAATATCTTTAGACAAATCATCGATCTTGCGAAGTCGTCGTCGTGTAAAAGCACGATAACGATTTTGTTGTTTTAGAGAAACCACCGTAATGCAAAATCACAATCGTGCTTTTCTCTCTTCTTCTCCACCGAATTCCTTTTCTTCTTCTCCTTCCATTTACCTTTTATTTCCAGCATAACTCAATCCTAATTCATCTATTTCACATTTTTAACTCCAAATACAATCTCTACATAATTCAGATTTAAGTTTACAGTTAATAAATCACAAATCCAAAACTTCATATATGCAAATTTTAGTTTTTGCATTTTGTTTCTCTCTCTACTTTCATCTGATACATTACTTTTCACTTTTCTACTCTTTCATTTAATCAAAATCTTATTATTTAGCATCTATATACCACGACTTCACCAAATCTTCGTTTCATATCATTAAACTCATTTAAACTTATCTCTATAAACACTTCACATATACATGCACGAATAGTACAACAACCATATAACCAGAACAGAGTATATAAATTCATTGATTTTCATAAACTTCTGTATCATTTCCATTTTATCATTCCAATTCAAACATCATAAAGATACCATTTACGAAACCATAAAGCTTAAAACTCAACTTACTTGATTCAGCTCAATTTCCAGCACTCTTCCATAACTCATTTCAAACTAAAACAGATCCTATTTCATACTTTTCTAGACAATTTCTATTTCACAAATCCATCATCTAATTCATTCATCACCGAAACTAAACTTCTCTAACCTCACATGCATGTATTCATTGGCACAATAAACCATCCTTAAAAGTCATTTACTTGCTTCAATAAAGTTTCTAGCGGTGAGGTGAATTAGTTACACACAAAAAGAACAACAATTTGCTATTCGGTGATGGATAACCAGAAGAGTGTTTTGGTGATTCCAGTAAAGAACAAACGATGTTCAGTAACCTTTCTTTACTAAACACTTAACTACATGTATTCTTTGCATGAAATACACGTGTCTCCCAAATAAGATTGCCACATGTCACCATGCATGTGAGCCATTTGTCACATCTTTAAGTTGCCACATGTCACGATATTATTGGTCCATTATTCAATATTTTTCCTTAGTCCAAAAATTACACCAAAATTTCAAAAACTCACCAAAAACTTTGAAATACTCGAAATATTACCAAAATTACCAAATCACATTTTAATCTCTTTAATAACTCAAAAATATCATGAATGCATTACAATCATATTAATGTGCAAAAATGTGCATGTCATATTTAGCTCACTCATGATATGCATTTTCTAGTCTCTCAGTAATTTCTCATATTCTCTAATCAAGCCTTATCATGGGTAACGGGATGTTACAATTCTACCCTTAAAGGAATTTTGTCTTCAAAATTCTTACCTGATTGATCAGAAAGGTAGGGGTATTATTTCCTCATATGCTCTACCATTTCCCATTTAGCACTATGACTCGAATAATTTCTTTCACTTGACTATAGTCAATGGAATTAATCAATTTTCCAGTTACTTATTTAGATATCACACAATCTTGTCTGTTTCTTCAATATATTTCAGATAACTCAAAATTTTCACTCCTAGTACCGACATTACATCTGGGCCAGATCATATCATTGTTTCTTATCGCACTTACATATCACGCTTTATGCATTTAAGACATCTTTTTTGGTCTTACAAACTCATATGTTAATAGTCCTTTTCTTACAAAACTTTCATATGGACAATTTTATATTGGCTTTAGCTCCCTTTGTCTAACTTGAACACACCTTGGCAAGGTGATACTCTCAGAAACAATTCATCCTTTGCTTGATATTTCACATCTCTTTAGTGTTGATATACTTAACTCCTATATCTATCTCACTTTATTCCAAATCTTCAGTGTCGCTCTTCCTAATTCATTCGTCTTTCTTGAGTCACTTTATTTCTAATACACATCAATTTCACTTATCATCAACAACTCCTATCACTTCTGGCCTTAAACTATTTTTAGGCCTTATTCATACAAATATGAAGGCGGTCGACTCATTCTGCAGTATAACACCTCATATGATATTCTAATGCTATCACTGTGATATTGATTGTTATGCTTAAAGTCAATTAAACCTAAACATTGACCTCATGTTTTTATGAACTCCAAAATATAAACTTTAAGCTTATCTCCAATAGTTAAGATTGTTGGCAACAATTACATGTAATCACTTTTCTTTTTACATCCATAGCGATCAAACATTATTTCGTTGTATTCCTACCAGGATGTATAATATAAGTTGTTATTTGCGCTATCTCTAACAATCTTGTACTCAGTCATCTTTATTGTGCAATCAAACTTCATATTATAATCACAAGGTATTATTGTCCTATTCAAACTCAAATTTCGGATTCATTATCAACTTTCAATTTTCTCAATAAGATTCATCAATTCTAAATCCTTAATTTGGGCTTTGCTAATCTGTTCATACGAAATTGATTTTAAATTCGTTAGCTAATAGTACTTTGATTTGCTCAAAAGTCAACTCAATATTCTATGCTCTTCATTGCATTAGATTTAGTAACCACAATATCTAAATTTATGCTATTCCTTTATTGAATTTTCTGTTCAAGCAACAGATATGTACACTAGTTTTTATCAAGATAGTACTTATTTGTACAATCATAGTCCTTCAATACTTCTATCCATTGTCTCAGTCTCGTCTAAAATTATTTCAAACTCACTAAATATCTCAAACTTTATTGATCTGTATAAAAAATTCAAAATATTTCACTGTACATATAGTGTCTCCAAGCTTATAAAGCAATGACTATTTCAAAAATTTTCAAATCATGTATCAAATATTAAACTTATGAGACTTTAATTGTCTCTATGCATACAAAATCAATTTATTATGTTGCAACAAATTGCATCTTAATTTTTGATGTGAAACATCGTTATATATTACAAAATCTCCAAATTCGTCACTATTTGTTGTGATCGAGTACCTTTCAGATACAGATAAAGGTGCTGACCATTAGGCTTAGTCAAAAACAGAAATCACGGAGCAAAGCTCTACGTGAAAAATTCTTAGCTTAAAACTCTTTTAGATTGGCTACTCTGATCACAAAACCTTTATCAGAACATGCATTAAATGAAATGCATCATGTAATAAAATATGCTACATATAGCTTTCACTTTAATGCACAAACAGAATTTCATATTCATTCAAAATTGCAAATTTTCTTAAGTAATCAAAATATTCTTTTCAACTCTTTGAATACATTTAAGATCCCATCTATGATCATAGTCACTAATTAATCCAAACAAAATTGGATCACTATATTCTTCAATACCATGACACTTTCGGGGGTATTGTTAACTCTAACATATATTGCCAAAACTCTATGTACCCATGATTAGTTCTTGTAATTCCTTAAGTACTTAATTCCTCAATGACGTAATATTATATCATATTTTTGTTAATTTCTCAATTGACTTATTTTCCTAAATGATTCTTCCATTCGTACGATTTCCTCTGATTTTACATTGACTTATTGCAATGTCGAACCATTCTTACTAATTTCTCCACTCATTTCAATTTATTCACAAACTTAACTTCCTATGTTGGTTTCACACTCTTCAAATCAATTTATATTCCCATAACACATTTTCATATAATGAATTGTAACATCTCACCCTCAATTGGAAGGGTAGAATGGTAATTTGGCATAGGATGGGATAGATCGAGATTACGTAGGACTGTTCATGCATAATAGGATTGGTACACAGTCACATTTGTGCACATGAAATTACTGTACATGCATACATGACATTCCCGGTTTTCGTGCCTAATGCAATTTTATTGTGATTAACGTAGTTATTGGGTTTGAAAAATTTTTCTGAGTGCGCCATTGAGTGTTTTATATTTTAATGGATTTTCAGGAATTTTTCAGAGAAAATTCCCGGACCGAAAAAATCGCCAAGTGGCGAACCGGTTGATTTTCTACTGTTATTTGGTATTAAATTATTGCATATTTTGGTGGGACCAAAAAGGGGACCCTTAAAACTTGTAGGAACCGAAATTGAAGTAGATGCAAGAGTTCTTGGAACTGAAGCAGGGTAGGATGTCGGTGGCAGAATATGAAGTGAGGTTCAATGAGCTTATGGATTATGCCACAGTGATGATCCCGACTGAGGCTGATAAGTGCCGGAGGTTCGAAAACGGCCTCAATACTGAGATTCGTACCCGATTAGCCCGGTCAGATATGGGTACCTTTATTGAGTTGAGGGCTACTGCCGTGAGAGTGGAGCAGCTTATGAGGTAGCGACAGGCTGAGTTAGGGTCTCGGTGTAAGAGGCCAGGTGACAGTCAGGGCAGCTCTGGCAGGAGCTTCAGTAAGCGCCAGAGCGGGACTTTTAGGTCTCCGGGAGGATCGAGACAGTCTGGGTATGGGCAGAGAGGGAGATTTGTCCAGGCTGGTAGTGGCAGTGGTAGAGGTTCTGTTTCTGGGAAGATTCCTCCGATTTGCGTGCATTGTGAGAGGAGACACAATGGGGAGTGTCGGTGGTTGACTGGAGCCTGCCTGAGATGCGGCTCGATGGAGCATCAGGTTAGGGACTGCCCAGCTACATTGGGAGCCCAGTCTGCTGGTAGTGGCCGAGCTGGGAGTTCTACTACTGTGCAGCAGAGTAGGGTTGGTGGATCCGGATCCGGACAGAGAGGCCGAGGTAGAGGCCGTGGCAGAGCTGAGGGGTCCTTTGTGCGGACTAAGGGACGGGGCAGCCGACCGCAGTCCCAGGCTAGGGTCTATGCCATGACTAGGCAGGAGGCCCAGGATTCCCCTGATGTGGTAACAGATGCGCTTCTAATTTCTGGTTTTGAAGCATTTGCACTGCTAGATCCAGGATCCACACATTATTTTATCGCAACGCATTTGGCATGTAGAGTGCATGGGGATAGAGAGAGATTATAGTATGGGTTAGAGGTTAGTACGCCTCTAGGTAGCACTATTGCTTTAGGAGAGGTCTGTAAGGGGTGTCCGGTTGTGATTAATCAGGCGGAGTTGAGTGCAGACCTGATAGTGTTACCACTGAGAGAGATAGATGTGATTTTGGGGATGGACTGGCTTACTGCACATAGG
>JANKYE010000009.1:4364324-4396159 GCA_032467995.1 Erythroxylum dillonii | reverse complement strand
GCATTAGTGTCGCATAATTGTATTCTGAAATTTCTGTAAAGGATGCTTGTAGTTGTAATGAGCCCAATTTGGTTATGGCTTTTTGTTCATTAACTGGTTATTGTAAATTATTGTTGACTGCTTGTAATAACTGAAAATGATTGTATTAACTGAAAATGTTTATTTATGAACGTGGGTTCAAATTGTTTACTGTTTTCCGCGCACATGAGTGTAATGAAAAAGTAAATGGCTCTGATGGAACGAATGTTTTAAAGCAAAAAGTTTATACTGAGTTCTACTGACTGATGTAGTACGCCACCCTCACGGGGCACGAACTCGGATATCACCAATGATGTCGGGTTCGGGTCACGTGGGAGTAGGGTGTTACATATTTAAACAATTTTTTATTATAACTATCCACCTTCTTACATTTTAGTTAACCACCTACCATTATCTCCTTAACTTTTATATCCTATAATTTAGCCTAAAGTAACTTCTTAACTTCTAACTCACTTAGCCATGTTTTTATTAACTACCTTCCACCATTTTCTCAACTTTTATGTCTTGGACTTCCACAAATGCAACATATTTCTTCCCACATCTTTGAATTTTCATTGTCTATTAATTCCTTAGCTAATAATCTATTGAGCTTTCATTTTTTGGCTAATTTCATAAACTTTGGGACTATATGAGTTAATTTATGTTAGGCTATCAATAACTAACAATCACATATTTTAATAGATATATCTAAGGGTTTTTTATAATTAAGATAAGCCATAACTAACGTAACTATGAGTGGAGTGAGGAGACGTGCCTTGCTTCACTTGCATATATTTCATAAAGATAGGACTAACTTACATGTAAACAGTATCACAACATGGTTGACCAGAAATTTGCCATATTATGCAAAGCAAGTCTACCACCCTAAGCCACGTCATTCGTTTTCCTATGGCTCTTTTTCCAATCAAAGAAACAGTAAAATCAACCCAATGTCAGCCTAGGCTTCTACTTGACTAATCCCTCTACCTGACCAAACACTAAAAGTATAACTTGAATCCATCTCCCATCTTCTAAAAGAAATCCAAATCAAGTCAACTAACTCTAAAGAAAATGGGTAGCAATACTATAGAAAGAATTTATGTACTTAATCCTAATTATAGTATTCAAACATTTTAGATTTAATTGCATTTCATATATTGATCCAAATAATGCAAGTTTTAATTCTGCATCAAAACCCAAAATTCTCAGATCATACTCAAATCATCATCTCTGACACCAGCTAGACTAACCCACCAAGAAATAACAAACAAGATAACAAAACTTGTAAAAACAAACAATGAAATGAAAATGCAAAAACCCACAAACGCATAATCGGGGTGATTGGTGGTTATGAGTTTCCTCAGCATATCAATGTTAAGCTATTTGTAAGTGCTGCAAAAATATTCAATGTGTAAATCACCAAATGATCAAGGGAAAGGAACTTACAAAAAACTCATTTTTGATATGACTGTTTTATCTCAGAAGACAATGTAGAGATTCATCCTAAATGAAAACAAATATTTGTCTAAATAAAAGGTGTTGTGTTATTAGTTGCAGAAGCAATGGAATCAATCAAGTAAATAAGGAAAAAAAGTAGAAGCACACAAATAATTTTTATGTAAGAAACCCAAGTGCGAGAGAACAACCTACGGGGCGAATAGAGCCTAAAAATATGCACTATGTCAAAATGAAAAATTAGAAGTGTTTTCTCTCTCACACAAACCCCAGGACTAATGACGAGTACACAAATACATACAACAAAGAACCCTATTGTGTGTTTATATAATAGTATAATCCTAAGGTAGAAAACCTACACATAGTATGAATTTGAAAATAATTGGGATATATACTGCTAGTAGCTATCTAATTTTGTGGCATAGTCGTACTTAAATTAAAACTTCATATGAGAGCTAGTAATCAACAGCAACATAATTACTGCCAAGTTAACCACGTGTGTGAGAGAAAAAAAATCTTGAAGGCTTGGGTCATTATCCCAACCAATTCACCTTGACATAAGACTGAAAGTAGGAGCTCTCTTCGTCTTAAGTCCCAAAAGGCGGTTAAGAATCAAGAATACCAGCTAAGTCCAGGCAATGCTTGAACTTAGCAATAGGTACTGTCTTGGTCAACATGTTAGCAAGGTTCTCAGCAGTGTGATCCTTCTCAACAATAACTTTAACTACTTCAACAGTATCCTGCATGAAGTAGTGTCAAACATCAATATGTTAGTCTTAAAGTGATACTTACTATTTCTCGTGAGGTGCACGACACTTTGACTATTACAGAAGATAACAAGGACATCTTGTTATACACCAAGCTCTTTCACCAAACCTCAGAACCAAATTGCTTCTTTCACTCTCAGTAGTAGCAATATACTCCGCTTTAATGGTTAATAATGCCATAATGGAATGTAAAGAAGAATACCAACTAATAATTGAACCGCAAAAAGTAAAAATATAAGATGAAAGTAACCTTCTCCGATCATAGTCATCACCATAGTTGGTATCAACATAGCTAACTATATCAGAATCAGAAAGACTTTTATCGAAGACCAAACCGAGCTCATTACAACCCTTAAAGTAGTAAAGGATCCACTTCACACCTTCCTAGTGTCCTTACCAGGATTATGCATGTACCTAGATACAACACTGACAGCATAGGCCAAGTTTGGCCGGGTACATACCATAGTGTACATTAAGCTACCAACAACACTGGAGTACGAAACGCAAGGCATACATTCCTTAGCTTCATTAATAGATGGGCATTGTTTAGTAAATAATTTAAAATGTGAAACTAATGGAGTAGTAATAGGCTTACAGTGAGCTAAATTGAAATTGTCAAGCATATTTTGAATATATTTCTTTTAAGAGAGCATAAGTTTACCTACTTAATGATCCTGAATAATCTCCATCCCAAGAATCTTCTTAGCAGCACCCAAGTCTTTCATATCAAATTAACTACTAAGCTGGGCCTTCAAGTTATCACCAAGAGCCTTACTAGGCGCTGCAATCAACGTGTCATCAACATAAAGCAAAAGATAAATAAAGGAACCATTAGGGAACTTTTGAAAATACACACAATTATCATAGCTACTTTTAAAGTAGTCTTACCCAATCATAAAAGAGTCAAATCTCTTATACTACTGTCTTGAAGATTGCTTGAGACCATACAAAGGTCTCTTCAAACGGCAAGCATGATCTTTATTTCCTTAAACCACAAAACCCTCGAGTTGATGGATGTAAATTTCTTCTTCAAAATTGTCATATAGGAATGCAATTTTCACATCCATTTGCTCAAGCTCCAAGTCATGAAGAGCAATAAGAGATAATAGTACGCGAATAAATGTATGAAGAACAACAGAAGAGAATGCCTCATTAAAATCAACTCCTTCACATTGATCAAAAGCACGTATAATAAGTCGAGCCTTATATCTCTTGCTTTCAACACCGGGGATGCCTTCTTTGAGCTTATAAATCCATTTGCAACTAATAGCATGCTTACCCTTAGGAAGCTTTACTAATTCCCAAGTTTTGTTCTTATAAAGAATTTTAATTTCTTCATGCATAGCACCAATTCAATTCCCAGCATCTACACTAGCAATAGCCTTAGAATAATTCTTTGGCTCAGAATAAGTGTCAACTTATTATGCAGTAACTAAAGCATAATCATAGTCCTGCAATCTCGCTGACAACTGGGTCTGTTTCTTAGAATGATCTCGGGCCAACACATAATCAGGTTGCACTAGCGGTGGATCAACTTGTACAATAGCATTAGTCTAAGTTTCCTAAGACTCAAAAGTAAGTGGGATTGTCTCCTTAGGGGAAGTAGCAGGTATGACGAACTCTACCTTCTCCCTTGTACTAGCCTGATCATCTGCAAAAGGACAATACAACACAGGATCTTGCCCAGTAGAAAATATAGCACCTTGATGAAAGGTTACATCATGAATATGATAAATTTTACGAATTTAGGGTAAAGACAATAAATATGATAACCTTTAACTCCTTCCCTATAACCTAAGAAGACATATTTAATAGCACAGGGCTCTAACTTGCCCTCATTAATATGAACAAAAATGGGACACCCAAAAGCATGAAGATTAGAATAATCAATAGTGTTACCTGACCAAACTTCTTCTGAGGTTTTTCCGTTAAGGGAACGATGTTGGGAAAGATTGGCAAGATAGTATGCAGGCCTTAGGCTAAAACTCACGCCCCAATTTAGCATGAGAAACCATGCTTCGAACTTTCTCCAATAGAGTCATGTTTGTACGCTCAATAACTCCGTTTTGCTGACGCTTACCAAACAAAGTGTGGTCTCTAACGATGCCTTCCTTTTTGTAGAGGTCGTCAAAAGCATCTTCACAAAACTTAAGACCATCTTCAGTTCTCAACTGCTTAAAAGTGGGAAGAACTTCATTATTCTTCTTTAAGAAAAAAAACCTAAACCTTATGGGAGAAATCATCGATAATGGTCAACATATACCTTTTACCACCTCAAGAAGTAATGCAAGAGGGACTGCATAGATCAGAATGAATATAATCCAGAGTACCTTTAGTCCTGTGAATCCTTGGGGAAGAGAAACTCAATTTAGTCTGAAGACATAATGTTCACAAAACTCCATATTACTTGCACTCTGGTTCAATAAACCCTCTTGCATAAGATTTTCATAACTTTCTCACCCATATGGCCTAAGCGGTAACGCCAAAACTTGGTGGCATCTTGGGGAGACTTAAATGAGGCAACATCAGTAGTATCAATAACTCTAAATCCCTGCAACATATAAAGAGCACTATGTCTTTTCCCTTTAAGGATTACAAGATTACCTCGGGACACCTTCATGACTCCACCTTTAGAGGAGTACCTACACTAAGAGACTCAAGTGAAATAAGGTTGCATTTCAAATCATGAATGTGACTGTTAGATCCCGCTTGAGTCCGGAATCCAACGCTTGCAAAATCATGAAACGTGATCTTCTTCATAACTCCTTAATATTTTTTTTCCACACTCTTCAGAATTATGAAACATGTACGTCTTACCCCGTAAGGTTAATTCATTTAACCCTTATAAAGCATGAGCATATTTCCTTATAGAGTTACTTCAAAGTATTTTTATAGACATCATCGGTTCCTCATCATTTTCATAACATCTCAAGCCAAAAGGGCAAGCTCATATAGCGGAATCACAATAATCACTATTACCTTCTTCAAAATGGTATCTCTTAGTCTCTAGTTTATTTAGAAACAAGAACTATCTCATTCGGAGCTCTATAGCTCAAGATTTCACCAAAATACTGAAGCATATTCATAATTTTTCAACCGATCCTCTCACTTTGATTTAATTCATATTTTTTAAATAAAACTCAAAAGCTATAAAGTTTTATTAAGAGGTAGAGTAATGTCTTAAAAAAACAACGCTTCAAAAATCAGGTCAATCGGAGGTCGGACGGAAAAGTTATAAGCAAAAGAGTGGAGAGAGGTCGGATCAGGGGAAACATGACAATAGTCAACTAGTCGAAGACTATTAGTCGACTAATGTAAGTAAAAACATGACAATAGTCAACTGGTCAAATATTATTAGTTGACTAATGTAAGTAAAAACATGACAATAGTCGACTGGTCAAAGATTATTAGTCGACTAAGCCTATACTATCTGATCGACTAGAAACTCTTGGTCTTTCTTCTTCCGACATCCCAACTTCTCCAACTCATAAATTTTGACCTATAACTCCAAAATTTGTAACTTTGGTATCAATAGAAAGATAAAAGAAGGCTCTACAACTTCCATGAAGAGCTTAAAAACCATTTCAGCTTCTAAAAGAGTCAACATCCACCTCAAATTGGTTGTCCGAAAATGTCATCCTAAACAATAACATAACTTCTAAAAATCATATCTTTCAGCTCCATTGTCCAAAAATGTCATACTTTATATCAATGAAAAGATAAAAAGATAAACTTCCACCTTCATGAAGACTTTATAAACAAATTATAACTTTATGAGGGCAAAATTCCACTCAAAGTTTCTGTATCGAAATTGTCATCCTAGACAGTACCCAAACTTCAAAAATTCACATCTTTCAACTCTCACATCCAAAAATGGCATATTGGACATCGTTGGAAAGCTATGAGATTCCTCTATAACTTTCAAGAAGACTACTTGATCCAATTTAACCTATATCAGTCCAGGATTTGCCTCAAAGCCATCATACACAAAACTTACCTTTATGGATATTTACAAAAACAATGCAAAGTAACCTTTGGAACAAGCATTGGCAAAACACAATAAAACCTGAGTATCTTTCATTAATATCAAAATATGAGTTCTTACAAAACTTTAGTGGGCATTTCTAGCCCCAATACATTAAAGTCTCGAAAATTCAAATTACAAAGAAGTCACATCAACAGTATTTTTGCACCAAAAATGCAACTAAAGCTTTGTTTACAAAATATAGCTTAAAAATCAAAAAGCAAACGGGAGTGATGCCTTGACCTCAGTTCAGTCACTTACTTTCTTGCTCATCGCTTGTGGATGTGAAGGTGAGCTCGAAAGCTCGTGGATATACAAGTTCATAACCAAGAAATAAGCAAAAACCATTGAAGTATTTATTTCCAACGTAAAGTTCAAATTGAAATCCATGTCACATATTTTCAAACTTCACAACTTATCAAGAAATTCATAAACATCATAAATCATGACTTCATTGAAACTTTTCGCACATCATGAATACATAACACATCAGAATGGTTTGGGTTGGTCCAAAAATAGAACGTACTACACATTTCCACATAGCGGTCTCGTGTAACCCTGAACTTAGGGGAGTCCTTGAAGGAGCTCCAAGCCACTAACGGGCAGGCAGAAGAAGCCTTTTAACAAGTGCACTTGACATACTTAAAGGACCTAACCAAACCCACATAACATGCATTTCACAACTTGAAAATGAATTGCCCAATGGCACATTTCAAATATTTGTTTGTCATGCACATGACACATTTCATAAGCCTTCCCATCAACATTTCACAATTAATCACCCAAAATCTCATACCAATCATATAACCATTACTCAAATCATCCAAAAGCCACAAAATACAACAATTTTGGAACAATTTGAAATCATTCCGAAATCACTCAAAATTTATTCACAAAATTCATATACGAAAACTTACGACACATTTTCAAACCATTTTAAAGAACAATAAATGTACATTTTTTTTCGAAAAACCCCTTTCATGTAGCAATTTCTCAATCAATCAAAGCAGTAAAAGCAATATTTAATGAAGAAATTGAAATCATTTTACTCTCTTGATTCAAAAGAAAACAATTATGGCTCATTACTCAAACTATAAACATGAAACCCACCTTAATTCCTTTCTTAATACTTGTTCAAAATGCATCCCCTCTTGCTCCTCTTGCCTCTCTTAATCTCCTTCATCCATAGCAAAAATTCCTAATCAAAATGAACTCAAATTGGAAAACCTATAACACCTAATCACTAAAATTGATCTTAGAAAACTTAAACCTATACATTTCTTAAGCTATCTAAACCAAAACCTTTTCATAAATCCAACAAATCAAAATTTTTCTTTCCTTGATCCTTCACCAAATGAGGAGTTTCTTGACTTGAATGGAAGCTCTCATCATCCTCTTCCTTTTTCCCTTCTTGAGCAACTTCAAAATCTATCTTGAAAGCATAGAAAAAATCAATACCTAACTTCTTTTCTTCTTTCTTCTTTCTTCTTTCTCTCCACCGAACCTCTCACTCTCTTCTCTCTTTTTTTGATATTTTCTTCTAATTTTCGTCTTATTTACAATCTTGCCATTAATGAGTGAAAAAATGACCCTTATACCCTTCCTTATAAGCCTTGTAACTTAAAAGCTTAAGTGGCTTTCCAATTTTACCCCTCATGCAATTCTTACAACCTTAATTCAATTTAATCCATGTCATATGGTCTTTCCCACATTAACATGCTAATTACTCACATTAACATGCTAATTAATTCCACAAAATACTCTATTAAGACCTTAAAATTCACTTAAATCATTGCCTAACTCCTTCCAAAATTCAAGACATCTTTTTGATAATGCAATTGAAGGAATTTGCTAACACTTACTTTTAGAAACATGTTCCTAAATTGTCTTAATTTTCTAATAACATCAAAATCATTCAATTTGGTTCAGAAATCTGAAAGTTATTCACCAAATATTTCAGTCCGTTCTTATACTGAAACATTATTCTGTGCTTGACTTCCATCCGAAAATTAACATTTTTAGAGACCGAATAAAAACTTGATTTCGTCGGCCAAATTGTAGCCTTATCTCTCTAGTTTAACCCAAATCAAGAATCATCTCATTTGGCTAACTAGAGCAAAAGTTATGGCTAAAACACCGAAGCATACTCAAATGAACATACACATTTTCCAGCTTTTAACTTCCAACATATCACATATAACCCATCTTGTACCTAAATCATTTTTGCCATTTCATTTCAAATTCAAGAATTTTCCTTTTTCTCTACAAATGAATAATCGCGAAAAATTTCTCATTTAATAGAAAGGTTCAGGGTCCAACAGTGACAAACATTAGAGAGGGTTTTAACAACACCATCATAAGTTTTAATATTGATTGTACCTTTTCCCACCACATTACACTATGCATTATTACCCATAAGGACAACACCCTTAGTAGTTTCATAGGTGGCAAACTAATTCTTGTAAGGACACATATGAAAAGTACAACTGGAGTCTAAGATCCGTTCATCTTTGGATCATTGTTTGCCTTGAACAACTAAAAGATCATCACTTCCTAAATTAGAATCAACCACAACAACCTCGGGGGTAGAATCAGATTGATTACCCTTATTTTTACCTTCTTTTTCAAGTTCATTTTTCAATTTATAACAGTTCGAGACCTTGTGTTCAATTTTCTTGAAATATTTACATGTAATATTGGCCTCACCTCTAGACTTAGATCTAGACTTTTTATGGATTTTACTGTTGTCTCCCTTCTCAAAAGTTTTACCTCTAACAGTTTAACCGTCAGCCTCCTTCTCAATGGAAGCATCAAACTTTTCTTTAGACAGCAAAATAGATTTAACTTCTTCTAAAGAAAGAGTTTCACGGTTACCATAAAGCATGATTTCTTTAAAGTGCTTATACTAATGAGATAGTGAAATAACAAGCGGTACTGCTTGATCCTCATCATCAATTTTAACATCAAGATTTTCCAAATCAATCAAGTAAATAAGGAAAAACAGTAGAAGCACACAAAGAATTTTTATATAACAAACCCGAATCCGAGAGAAAAACTTACGGGGTGAAGAGAGCCCAAAAAATATGCAATATGTGAAGAAGAAAAATTACAAGTATTTTCTCTCTAGTATGAACTCCAGGACTAATGAAGAGTATATGAATACATACGAAAAAGGACCCTAATGGGTGTTTATATAGTAGTATAATCCTAAGGTAGAAAACCTATACAGAGTAGGAATTTGAAAATAGTTGAGATACAGACTCTCAGTAGCTAATTGATTTTGTACCATAGTCGTATTAAATTAAAACTTCATGGAAGAGCTAGTAATTAACAGTAACACAATTACTGCCAAGACATCCACGTGTATGCGAGAGAAAATTTTTTGAAGGTTTAGGTCATTATCCCAACAAAAGGAAAAGAAAATGGACGAAATCAGGGATGTTTACCCCTGGGGTGATGGCATTCATCAAATATCAAAACCCTATAAAGTCTAGCTTGAAAAATCTATGCCGCAAGCCATCCAGCAAAATATGAGGTGTCATTACAAATAACTACAAGAGTAAAGCATCAGAACTAGTTTGGTTGCATTTCGCATGTTTTCTTTCCATAATTCAAGTACTAACCTTTGCAGAGTAAGAAGCGGAAAGCTTTTAAGAGCCATATGGAAGGGACTTACAATTATTGAAAGACGATGCAACTAAAAGTAGGTTGGTAAAAGTTCCTCATGTTTCTTTCTCTCTTTCTCCCAAATGGCTGCATCCCAGAAGTCAACTCCCATACCTCCATAGTAGGTACCCACTTTTAAGTCAGTGTGCATTCCCACAGCTTGAGCTTGGCTTGCTAGAAATTACGAAAAACAAGAAGCAAATCACACATGGAAACACACAAACATCTTTTAGTGCCTTTCAGTGTTCATTACATCACACAGAAGATACTACATACGCACAATGCAAAGGGAAAAAGAGAGAAGAAGATAAGAAGAGTATTGGAATGCTTGCTAGAAATTACGAAATACAAGAAGCAAATCACACATGGAAAACTCCATGAGCTACACTAATGTCTCATAACACACGACGAAGATACACTAAGGCAACAAGAATAAACACGAGAAAGATACAAATTTGCCAACTAAGTGACAAAACTAAAGTAAACCAAACATTAAAGAGCACGACGTTTTTTGTTACAAATTTTAGTGAAGAGCATCTTTACTTGAACAAAAACGATTAGATTTGAGAAAGGAGGTTCAACATGCTTGTTCGCGGTCTACATTTAGCCAACAACGGGTTAACCTTGGGCATGGTGAGCCCACTCCCTTCAGCCATGTCCACTGGCTGGTCATTAGCTACCTTCCATTCAAAACACTGAATTAGAGACCCTAAGGCCAACCCAGTTACCCTCGTGGCCATACCTTCCCCTGGACAGCCTCTCCTTCCAGCCCCAAATGGTAACAAGTTGAACCCATACCCTTTTCCCTCTTCATCTAGGAATCTCTCTGGCTTGAACTTTCTGGGATCCTCCCACAAGTTAGGGTCGTTGTGTATAGCCCACAAGTTCACCAACAACATTGTACCTCTTGGGACACGAAAGCCTCCGATTGTGCACTCCTCTGATGACTCATGAGGCACCAGCAATGGTGCAACAGGGTACATTCGAAGTGTCTCTTTAAGGATAGCGTCGAGATAGGGAAGTTTCGGTAGGTCTGATTCTTCTATGAGCTTGCTCTGACCAACTTGCGTGTCTATTTGTTTTTGGGCTTTCAGTAGGGCCTCAGGATTGTTTAACAGTACTGATAAAGTCCATTCCATAGTTGCCGCTGAAGTGTCAGTCCCAGCCGATACCATCACCTAGATTCAAACGTCAACCACTCCTTGTCAATTTCTCAAATATCGCCGGTTCCATATTTTGTGCCGGACGTTAGTACTCGAAGAAAACATCGACTACAGGATTAATATGCCACCATATCCAGCAAAGGAAATTACAAGTCTGGTTGTGTTTAGACAAAATTCATCTTCAGAAGGTAACAAGTTTGGCATAGTTAAGACGGACAACATACCTGCATCATGCCTCTTATTATCTCATCTGTAAAGCATTCAGGATCCGTTTCCTTCAGGGCCAACAGGACATCAATCATGGTTTTGCTTGCCTGTTCTGATTCAAAGTTACTCTTGTTTTTCATCCTACGCTCGTCAATCAGTTCTTGCATGAGTCCGTCCCTCTTCCTTTGCAATATTTCCAACCTCTTCGCAAGCTTGTTAGGTCCAATCCACTTCAAAAGCGGCACGAAATCTACAATATTGGTGGCACCACTTAAGAGAAAGGTCTCCCTCAGAATTTCTTTAAACCTCTTCTGTTCATCCATTTCCACCGAATTCTCTCCATAATATCTCTTTCCAGCAATCATCCTCATCATCACATTAAGTGTCAGCTCAAAAAACACCGACTTCATGCTGACAGTCATGAATTCCCCGTTGACTGACCCTCTAAAAAGCCTGCGAAGCAAAGATCTGACCTCATCCACACGAATATAATGGAACATCTGAAGGCGATTGGCTGATAAGATTTCTGAAGAAGCTATGCGTCTCAAGTTGCGCCAGTGTTGACCATACGAGGCCCATACAAGAGTCGTATAACCATACCCCAGATACTCTCCGGCCAGTAGTCTAGGCCGGTTTGCGAAGATCACATCGTTTTTAGTAAAACATTCCTCTACGAAAACAGGAGACGATACGAGGACAACTGGCCGAGATCCGAATTGGAGGTAGACAATTGGGCCATACTTGTTGGAAAGAGTTGCAAAAGTTCGATGGAGGGGTTTCTTGAACAGGTAGAGATGGCCAATAATGGGTAAGGAGAGACCAGGACTTGGTGGTAGGTTCCTTGTCTTTTGGAAAACTCGTTTTGTAAGGAAAAATAATAACAGGAAGAGAAGGAAGTAGTAACAGAGAGAGGCTTCCATGAAGAGAATAAGGGGATATAGAATCAACGACAACGCTCAGCCACCCATATATTTGCTATTTCGCCAAGAATGTGAAAGGGTTACATAAAAAGATCCTGATTTCTCCCGAATTCTGGATTCTCCTTTTCGTACTCGCATGTATGTCCTCGCTTCACGCTAGCTTAGCCAAATCTTGCATCAACCTGTTGATTTATCAAACTAATATATTATATGCATCGTTGACAAATAATTGAAACTTAACAGAATTAAAAAAAAAGAGGAGGCTCAAAAATTGCAATGACTTGTTGATCCTCTTTGGTTGCGTTTCTCAATCCATTGACTTTACACTTGTGATATTTGATCAAGTTAATCAAGTCACGCTTGCATAAAAAAGAAAAGTGAAAGAAATCCCAAGACGTAGGTGGGTTAATAAGAAGCTCTCTTAGCTTAAGTGAGGTCATAGGTTCAAACCGCCTTCATATATATAGCTGTTTAAAAATTAGGGTCAGTTTTGAATGGATTTGTTAAATGTTAGTATTAACTGAAACTTTAATTACAGACCTAAGTTTAATCATGAGCTTATATTAACAGACAAAATGTAGAAAAACATTTGTTTGTTCTTGAAATTTTTGTACCAACCTTTTAAAAGTTGTATATTTTTATGTTGTCAAAATCTTTCATCATCTTTCTTAACGCTTGAACTTTCCAATGGGTCAAAAAAAAATTAAATGTCCATAAACTTAAATAAGTAGATAGCAGGATACTTTAATTAAGTCCTTACTAGCTATTTATAGTAATATTATTAGGCCTCTTTATCACATGCTTAATAAATAACTGACCTACACTAATTAGGTCAATTATTCTTACGTTGTCAATGTTTTTCTGCATCTTTTTTAATGGGTTAAAAAAATTGAATGTCTATAAACTTACTTAATAAATAACTAACCTACACTAATTAGGTCAGTTATTCTTATATTGTCAATTTCTTTTTGCATCTTTCTTAATGGGTTAAAAAAATTGAATGTCTATAAACTTATTTAAGTAAATAATAGGATACCTTAAGTCCATAGTAGCTATTTATAATCATATTATTAGGCTTTGTTATCATAGACTTAATAAATAACTGACTAATTAGGGCTCATTTTATAGTGCAACCCATTTAATTTTATCATTTATTATACTTCTTTATTATATTTAATCTAGATTAAGTTGAATTTTTTGACCTTAATTCTATAAATGACCTGTAATTAATAATTGTCTAATTAATTTATAAATCTAGTCGTTAGGCAACTTGCCATTTTCTGTAGAGATCACTCAAGTGAAAACTTATCATTGTTCTATCTTTGCCTTCAGGATTTGAAACTAGTATGTATCTCCATAAATCAAGTCGTTAGGCAAGTTGCCTTTTTCTGTAGAGATCACGCAAGTGAAAACCTATCATTGTTCTATCTTTGCCTTCAGGATTTGAAACTAGTACGTATCTCCTGACTTTAGCCACGGAAATGTACCATGAATGTCACGAGAGGAAACAGGAAGAATAAAATAAGACTTCGTTCATAGACGCAGCATATTCACAGTAAAATTCATTTCATACCCATTCAGTGCTGCTTTTGTAACATTTCAACGTTTTCCTCATTTTGCCAAAGAAGCGCATAGAATATTATAGTAGAGTTCATTCCATGAGTCGATCAAAGCTCATACTGTTAGAATATATTTTATATATTCTTTGTTTGATTTTGACATTTTAAATTGGACATATAAGAGGTGGATTTTGTATTTTATTAGAAGTCCAAATAGCTAATGGGATATGGTATTTGCGTGGATTTGTTTCATTAAAAGTCCAATTAGGTAATGGGCTGCGTGAATTTCTATTTGATTTGAAAAAGGAGTCTAAGATGCATATGTGATAAGGATGAAAACCTAATATTTTATCTGCAGCCTTTTTGTTGTTGAGTGAATGTGGTTGTCTTTTGGGTGAATAACTTACATAAAACCAGCAGTATATTTGGTGAGCATGTGAGTACGTGTGTCGATGATAGAGTAAGTGCAGTGGGTGTGTTATTCTTTAGCTGGTTATACACTTTTATGATTTGAGGAATATATGAGATCTATGGCAGAAATATACGTGAGTGTTGTGTGTGTGCAGTGAGTGGAGGTTGCGTGTTCCTCAGCTGACAATATACGTGGGTGTTGCTTGAAAATCTCATGGGAGTCACGGCTTGTGTTTTAGGAGTAGAGTGTGTGTGTTTTTCAGCTGATAGCATATATGGTTATTGCTTGAAAATTTTATAGGAGTCTCGGTAAAGGGTTTGATCAAGCTGAAAAATTATTATTGTGGAGTGGCTCACGTCTACGAACAATTGTTAAATCTTTCTTGAAGGACCTACAGTCATTAAGAACTGAATTCTTGAGAATCAACTGGTTATCTTTGTGCTGGAATTTCTGTGGATTACATCACTTGGGCTGACTGTTTTTGTGCTGTGTTTTCTTTGATGTGTTGTCGTGATTGGCCCATTGTTGTTGTGACAACTTCCATATCTATTTTAGTGAAGCAGAACTTATCGGAAAGTTATTCTTGTCTATCTCAACTGCATTTTAGTTTTCGCTCTTTATTATTTTAATCACTTGAGTTGTTCGTTTAATTATCTTTATTATTAAATACTATTGAGAAAATCCTCTGTTGAGGTTAGTACGAGGCAGTCGTACTATTGGGTGTGAAACTCTTTCACGAGTAGTTAGGTTGTCGAATAGTGTCAAAGGTTGAGTGGTGTTGGCTCAGTAAAGCCTTGGGTAAATCTATTGTACTTTCGTGAAAGTGATTAAGCTGAGTGAGGACCCCGCAGACGTAGGCAAGGTGTGCCAAACTGCGTTACCAAATTTCTGATATTTTTATTATTTCGGTTTTGCTTATTTTTATATGTTATTGGTGCCAAGAAAATTTGCGGAAAGTTTGTGAAATATTTAACCCCCTTCGAGTTTTCAATTGGTATCAAAGCAAGGTCACCGATTCAGAACTTGGTAGCAAGTTGGTGCAGATCCTAGTTTCGCAAACATGGCTACAAGAGAGGCTCTACAGGTGAAAACTAGAAAAAGTGTGAATGATGTGGAAGACGAATCAGATGAAAACGAAGACTTGACACTACTCACACGAAATTTTGGTAAATGGTTGAAAAGAATGAAGAAGGACAGGTCCGATTTTAGACAATATGACAGAAGTTCATCGAGTAACAATTCAAGACACAAAAGGGTGAACAGAAGGCAAGTCATAAATGTCAAGGTTTTGGACATATTCAATCTGAATGTGTCAATACTGTGAAGAAGAAAAAAGGAAAGTCCTTCACAAGCACCGAGAGTGAAAATGGTAGCGAAGAAGAAATAGCTAATGGTGCTGCGTTGGTTGCCTTACATAGCAAAAGTCTAGTTACTTGCTTAACAGTAACTGAGAAGGAAGTAACTGAAGTCGGAAAAGAGGGAAAATCGAAAATTTTCAAAAACAACTCATCTCAAGATCTATTATTAGATTATGATAGTAATGGAAGTGGCCTAGATGATAAAAAAAGACGAGGATTACAAGGCTATATATGAAAAGTGGGTGAAAACGTGTAGAAAGAATGAAAGATTGGAGGAAGAGAATCTTTCCATGAAGAGCACCATACAAGGGTTAGAAAAGAAGTTAATGTTGATGTAGGATGAGCTTAGTGAAGCTAGAATGAAGTTAGTAAGTACTGAAAAGGGATTGAGAATGTTGAATGGAGGCACGGAAAAGCTAGAAAAGTTGTTGGAAATTGGTAAGGTTAAAGGGAATTTCGAGGGTATAGGCTATAAAGGTGAGTGTTCGAAAGTGGATAAAGAAAAGTTTGAAATGTCCAGATCAGCCCAAAAGGTAGAAGCATCGAAAAAGAGTCTAAGATTTACACCCACTTGTCATTTTTGTGGAGTTATCGGGTACATAAGGCCAAGATGTTATAAGATGTTACAAATTATGTTTCAAAGAGGTCAAAACCGAAAATCTAGACACTCTCCATTAAATTTCCAGCAGCATCCTATGGTATCGAGGCAAACTTAGATTAGAAAGGGTCAAGTACAAGCACAAAAACATAGTGAAGGAAAAACAAGAAATGCCAGATTTACAGTTAGTTACTGCTGAGGAAGTAACTGTAGAAACTGAAGAACTTTCAGTTACTTCGGATGATAAACCAACCAAAAAAATGAAAGTTGATTTGAATCGAGGTTCTTCATTTCGAATACGAAGAAATCATTCAGCAGAAAATGTTATTGAGGATGTGAGCAAAAGAAAAAAAACAAGAGAAAGGAAAAAGGTTGATAATCGAGAACTTGCAGGCTACTTGAGTGACACTTCTTCATTAGAGCCAAAGAGTAAGTCTAGGTTTGAGATTCTTCAAAGGGCTCAGGGACAATGTGCTTTACATCTTTGAAGTTTTTTTTTGTGTGTTATTAAAAACAAAAAAAAGAAGAAAAAAGAAAAAGAAAAGAAAAGAATTTTTTGTTCTTTAGTTTTGTGTTGCTATTGACGTCTCATCTTTTAATAGTTTATTTTGTGACTTTTATTTGGCTCTACCAAAGACTTCTCAGCTCTCTCATCGGTATGGATCTCTCTCGGGTATCTCTCTAACTTTTGGGCATATCTCTCAATATTTTGAATGGTGGAAAATTGTCTTCTTGGTGTGCTTATAATTCTTCCACTGGTATGATTATGCGTTTTGATACTGTTTTGTCTTAAAGGGGAGACATCAGATTGTTTATGGTGAATGTTCCATTCAGGAGGAGATTTCATGGTATATGTGGAACTATTCATCTTGCTTTTTGGCATCTTTTTGTCCCAAGGGGGAGAAATTTGGATGATTGATGTTCTTTGGAACTTGATATTGGATTAAAAGGGAGTATTTGCCATATGATTTGTGTATTTGATGGTTATATGTCCAATTATGTTGTTTAAGAGGAGTTTCATAATTGTGACAAAAATGCCAAAAAGGGGGAGATTGTTAGAATATATTTTATATATTCTTTGTTTGATTTTGGCATTTTAAATTAGACATATAAGAGGTGGATTTTGTGTTTTATTAGAAGTTCAAATAAATAATGGGATATGGTATCTGCGTGGATTTGTTTTATTAGAAGTCCAATTAGATAATGGGTTGCGTGGATTTCTATTTGATTTGAAAAAGGAGTCTAAGATACATATGTGATAAGGATGAAAACCTAATATTTTATTTGCAGCCTTTTTGTTGTTGAGTGAGTGTGGTTGTCTTTTGGGTGAATAACTTACATAAAACCAGTGGTATATTTGGTGAGCATGTGAGTACGTGTGTCGGTGATAGAGTAAGTGCAGTGGGTGTGTTATTCTTTAGCTGGTTATACACTTTTATGATTTGAGGAATATATGAGATCTATAGCAGAAATATACGTGAGTGTTGTGTGTGTGCAGTGAGTGGAGGTTGCGTGTTCCTTAGCTGACAATATACGTGGGTGTTGCATGAAAATCTCATGGGAGTCACGGCTTGTGTTTTATGAGTAGAGTGTGTGTGTTTTTTAGCTGATAGCATTTATGGGTATTGCTTGAAAATTTTATAGGATTCTCGGCAAAGGGTTTGATCAAGCTGAAAAATTATTATTGTGGAGTGGCTCACGTCTACGAACAACTGTCAAATCTTTCTTGTTTAATTATCTTTATTATTAAATACTGTTGAGAAAATCCTCTGTTGAGGTTAATACGAGGCGGTCGTACTATTGGGTGTGAAACTCTTTCACGGGTAGTTAGGTTGTCGGATAGTGTCAAGGGTTGAGTGGTGTCGGCTCAGTAAAGCCTTGGGTAAATCTATTGTACTTCCGTGAAAGTGATTAAGCTGGGCGAGGGCCCCGTAGACGTAGGCAAGGCGTGCCGAACTGTGTTACCAAATTTTTGGTGTTTTTATTATTTTAGTTTTGCTTATTTTTATATGTTATTGGTGCTAAGGAAATTTGCGGAAAGTTTGCAAAATATTTAACCCCCTTCGATTTTTCAAATACCATATAGGCCTCGGCATTAAAAGAAGATGAAATTGAATAGGAACATCAGCATAGATTCTAAATTGTCTTATGCTTGTTACTTCCTTGTTGCCTTGTAATGGAACCACGCGGCCTTCCTTAAAGTGTCGCGATCAAAATCTTTTTTCCTTTTCAAAACTGAAGAACAAAGGAACAATTAAAAAGAATTTAAAGCTTTTCCGAGTGAAAAGTTGCAAGGAGTTCAACGTTATAACTGAAATAATAAAGGTGATACTACCGATTACTTAGTCTCCCTGTATGAACATAATCGATCAGAAATTTCGTGGAAGGCCTTGCCAGCTTAGGGACATGTAAAACTAGACAGAAATTTATGTTCATGAACCATGAGAAAATCTTATAACGTTCCAAGTATCATTTTTCAGGAGCAAACCTGACGCAATATTACATTATCTGGTGTAAATTTAGTGGAATGGTCTTATCAATTATACCAAACTCTTTAACTGGTGTTGATCCATGATTGTAAACTTATACTAAACTAATTTTATCCTTCATTAGGAGCAAGTTAATTCTTAACTGTTTTCAATCTTCTTTTTTTCATAGATGAGTAAATTTTTTCCTTTTGGTGAAAGATAAAGCCCGTTAGAGGTCAAACCCGATGAATACTTCTTCAATCTTCTACTAAAAATACACGGATCTTAGCTATTGTCTTTCATTTTGGTAGCTATCAAAGTTCATTTATTATGGTTGTTAGTGTAAGGCCCCAAATAATACCCTAGTTAAAATGTTACATGTTCATGAAAGTAAATGTGATAGGTGTTGAAATTGTGATATGATTGTGAATTATATATGTCTTGAATCTTGGTTTGATGGACTATGATTAGGAACTTGCAATTAATTGATAACATTAAAAAATTGATGTGTTAAAATGTATGTTCGGACTAGGGAAAATATCAAATGGTAAGACAAATTGGTAAATGAAAATTTGGATAACTAAGCCTATATATTTAGTGACATTTTCCATAAGTAAATAAGAAATAAATGGCAGTATAGTTAAATAACATTTGGTAGCATTGATTGAATGACAAATGGCCTAGCAAGATTGTGACACTTGGCAGCTTATGGAGTGGACAAATGGGACACATGCAATGGTGACAAATGTTATATTGTGAGAGTGACACCTAGCAACTTAGGTGTTAAACTCTTGTAAGGAAGTTTCTCCAGCTCTCATTCTTGCTCTCCACCGAAATCAGCCACCCTCACTTAGCTTTTGAATTTTTGTACCAATTCTATGCAAAACTCTCCAAACTCTTTGCCGAATACTGCATCAACAAAGTTACATAATGCTATCCTCTTTGATGTTGTCTTTTTGGTGCTAAGGTCATCCTAATTTCACCTTGATTTTGGGTTAGTGTTTGTTTGCTTAGAAGGCTTGTTTAACTTGTTCTTTGAAGAAGGAACTTAAAGTTAAACATGTAAGGGAAATCTTAGCTTGGTAGCATGTATTAATACAAATTCTATGACGATTGAATTGGCATCGAATATGTGTTATGATAATGAGAAATGAGTGCTAGAAAATTGATCCTTGTATGGCAAATCCTGTTTTAGTTTTGATGTATGAAAGATAATGGTTTTAGAGGTGCCTAATGAATGATTTTTTAATTGGATTTGGATATGAATTTGATAAGGGATTGAAGCATGAATAAGGTATAATTGAAAAGAAATTGATGGACTTTGGTGAAGGTGTGTTGGATGGAGTATGAAGGAGTTAAATTTGGAAACAAAATGAAGGTCATGAGTGAGTGAACCTTCGGTTCACTCGTCCTACGATCGTTGGATTTATATGGCACCTTCCCATAGTCATGCGAAATGCTTTGGAAGGGAAAATGGTTGGTTTTGTACATTTGTTGGACTATATAGGGTTAAGACACTTTTTAATGGTGTAATTAGACTTGATTAAGGTGTAAAATGAACCTAGCTTGATGTGGAATTAGTTAGTTAAAGGTTGAATAAGGATTGGATTATTAATTGAAGTAAAAACTTAAGAAATATGTTATTTGATAACAAAGTATCTAATTTTGGAACTTATAAGTTGTTAAAGGAATGAAGTTTACTTATGAATGCTAATGTGATTCAAAGAACAAGAGTAGTATGTTAGTTGTGAATGTTTGTGAATTGGGAACTTGTGTGAATATATGTAATATGTAATTACTTAATGTATTGATTGGTGCATTATTGCAAATGTTTATGATTATAAGGCATGTTAAGTTTGATCAAATGCGAATGCATATGTTAAATTTGAACAAAATATAATAAAGTCATATGTAATGCACTACATCACTTACATATGATTCTGAAATTCGAAATGTTTTGTTTTTAAAACTGTCAAGTCCTAGTCGTGGGTAAATAGGCATGCCTAGAAGGTCTGCAACTACTTCTTTAACTAAACACTAAGGATCTTCTGTAACTAGACACTTTAGTGTCTTATGTACTTGAAACCCCAGCGTCTTCTGATCTTAGACACTTCAATGTCTTCTGTTTCAAAGACTTAAGTCTCTTATGTTTTTGAGATACCAATCATAGGTATCTTTTGTTATAGTCCCATTACCTGCTTTTGTAAAAAGGAATAGCAAACTAATCTATTTTATGTTTTGATATATGTTCTGATCTCATACAAAATAAGTTCTAATCTGATACAAGATATATTCTAATTTGATACAAGTCCTGTTCTGTTATGACATAATTATATCATGTTTTGAGACTTGTACTTTTGGTTCTAAAGTAATGATGTTCTGTACTGATGAATTACATTCTGTTATAAGATAAATAATGTTTGGATTGCTCTTTAATATGAACAATTAAAGATTACTCATGATATGACTTAATTCACTACATGTGAATATTAGACGACTGTTTGAAACAGTCACCATTAAGTATCCTATTTAGTTATTCTCTATTAAGCTATATGCTTAGCACGGTAGTTTTGCCTCCATGTAGGTTCTGATAAGAAGACTTAAGGCTGGGACAACCGCAGTGGCCAATGAAGGACTTGATATGATTTTGGAAAATGTTATGTTTAAGTTTTAAGTTGTATTTCAATGTGTTGAGTCATATTGTATTTTATATAAATGGTTTGTAATAACTTAAAAATGGTTTGTAATAACTATAATATAGTATGGATTTGTATGTAAGGCATGTATATGATGAGTACAATATGTACATGTTGTTCTGTATATAACTCAGCAAAGTATGAATGTGAAGTATATTATCTTATTTTCAATGAATTTTTGGAATATCATGGTATGTTTTAGGATTGTTTTGTGTAGTATCTGTATATCATCTCGAGGAGTATTCGGGTGTTACAGTTGGTGTAGCTATTTTTGGATTGTCAAAGTCGGTGAGTAAATCAACTGTCATGCCTACAAAATGGCCCCTGTATGTGTAATGCATGTATGAGAGAAAAAGCAGAGAAAAAGAGCAAAAGCTTATATGATAGCAGCTAATGTAACATTGCTTTTATTACTAATATATATTGTTTTTTGACTCTAGTAGTGAGTTTACATTGCTTCCAACAAATGGTATTAGAGTCAAGTTTGTGACTACGTTTCAAGAACTTGAAAAATGGCCAATATGATTCAACCTCAAATTCTAAAATTAACAAAGACAAATTATGAAAACTAGAGCATCCAAATGAAGGTACTGCTTGGATCATAAGGTTTGTGGGAGATTGTTGAAGAGGACTACACTGAGCCTAAAGATGCTACCGTAGAAGCATCATTATCAAACGCGAAAAGGACACCACTTAACGAATCATGCAAGAAGGATAAGAAGGCCTTATTTTTTCATATTTCAAGGAGTTGATTATCAATATTTGAAAAAATGTTGGATGAAAAACATCAAAGGACGCGTGGGAAACTCTATAGAAATCCCTTCAAAGAGTCGAAAAAGCTAAAAAGGTACAACATCAACCTCTTAAATCTGAATTTGAAACATTAAAAATGCGGGGTTCTGAAAAGATTAGTGACTATGTTATTGGTCTAAAAACGATGGCGAACAAGATGAAAAGAAATGGAGAAGCTCTTGACGATGTCAGGGTAATGGAAGAACTCTTACATCTGCTGACAAGGAAATTTGATCATGTCGCCCCTACCATTAAAGAATCAAAGGATTTTTCACAAATATCTATTGATAAGCTTAAGGGCTCTCTTCAAGCTTATGAGCTAAGAATGATCCAAAATGAAAATGTTAGATATTTGAAGCAAGTTATCTATTGGTTACAATCAAACTAGTGACAGAGGAAATCAAGGTAGCTACAGAGGTGCCTATAGAAGTGAACATGATGTACAAGGATGTGGTGGACAAGGACGTGTTAGCAAATCTTTTGAAAGAGGCCAAACAAATGAAGGCTATCAAATATATGGTCATGGTCGAGGATTCCAAAATTGAGGAAGAGGCAGTTTTCAACATCGAGCTAATAAATCACAAGGGCAATGTTATAATTGTAACAAGTATGGCCATTTTAGTTACGATAAATCAACCTCTAAAAGGGAGGAAACAAATCATTTTGCAGCAATAGAAGATAAAGAAGATGAATCAACTATTTTCTTAACATAGAAGGAAATGAAGAGTGCAAGAAAAATATTTGGCACCTTGACACCGGTGCTAGCAACCATATGTGTGGCAAAAAGAGATGTTTACAAATTTGGATGAAACTATTCAAGGAGAAGTTACTTCGATGACTTGTCAAAAATTCTATTTAAAGGTAAAGGTAAACTTCTAATTACCTTAAAAAATGGAGAGAAGATGTATATATATCATGTTTATTATATACCTGCGTTAAAAAGCAATATTATTAGCCTTAGTCAACTCTTAGAAAAAAGGATATAACATATATTTGAAGAATTGCTCTCTTGTCGTCAATAAAGGTGGAGAATTAATTGCTAAAGTTGATATGACAAAAAATCGTCTTTTCACACATGATATTCAATCAAAAATACTGAAGCACATGAATGATGAATCATGGTTATAACATTTAAGGTTTGCTCATCTGGGTTTTACTGGCCTAAAATTGCTATCAAAAGCAATGATGGTAAAGGGACTTCTAGAAATTAATCAATAGGATCAATTATGTGAATCATGCATCAAAGTGAAACAACATAGGCAAAGTTTTGAAGTTGGAAAATTATGGAGAGCCAGAAAACCATTGGAGATTGTTCACTCAGATATAGCTAGACCCTTTGATATACCATCACTTGGTTGAAATAGATATTATATTACCTTTACTGATGATTTCAGCAGAAAAAGTTGGTTGTATATTCTAAAAAAAAAATAGAGGCCCTTAATAAATTTAAGGATTTCAGAGCAATGGCATCGTAGAAAGAAAGAATCGCAAAATTCTTGATATGGAGAGAAGCATGGTGAAAGGAAAACACTTACCGAGAACTTTCTAGGTTGAAGTTGTTCTATGTGTTGTTTATTTGCTAAATCGGTATCCAACAAAAAATGAAAAATTTAAAACACCAAATGAAACATGGGGTGGTAACAAGCTAGAAATTGAACATCTCAGGATTTTTAGGTGCATTGCATATGCTCATATTCCTAATCAAAAAAGAAATAAGTTAGATGACAATGGTGAAAAGTGCATATTTATTGGCTATGAAAAGAGAAGTAAGTATATAGATTGTACATCCCTTTAACCAAGAAGGTAATCATCTCTCGAGATATTGAATTTGATAAAGCAGATTATTGGAAATAGAGTAGAGAGGATAAGAAAGTTCAAGGATTATTTTTCAATAATGATAATGATGATGACTCTAACACACAAGATGAACAAGGAGATGAACAGACTCCTCCACATAACTCTACTGTAATAACTCTTAAATCAACACTGTCAACTTCATCATATAGCAGTAGTAGCAGTAGCAATTTAGGAGGAACACCTATAAAAATGTGGAGTCTATATGATATTTATGATGCCAAAGAATAGGTACAGATAACATTTGATTATTCATTGTTTTGTTTAATGGCAGAGTGTGATCCATTAACATACGAAGTATTGAGCCCCGTTCTCGAAGTCCAACCAAGGTGTTGAACCTCGTTCCCCAAGCTCAACTATCCGATTCGGAGTCAAAAAGCGTAAGTGGGTTTCGTTGTAAGGTTATTTCTATAAACCCTCAATACCTTTCCATGAATACTTTTTAATTCAACACCAAAGGCTACTAATTTTTGTGGAGAGGTAGCAAAACGTGTTAGGAATCCAATGCTTTAAGAATCACTTAATTTGGAGGTCGAATGAAGGAGTTATGACCAAAGGAATCCAACATGTTTATGTCCTTGCTCCAAATGTACATCTCTTGACGCAATTGCCATAACTTTTTCAACAAATGTCGGATTGATTTCGTTTTTAGACGGATAAAAAGAAAACATCGATATCTATAACTTTCAAGAAGAGCTCAAAGTGAGATTCTGCATATAAAGTAGCAAAATCATGATTTACTGTAGATATCCTGTGAATGTCCGTTTAACGGACATAGATTGGCTTAAAAGCCATTTTTCACCCGAGAAGGTCCGTTTAATGGACCTAAAGTCCGTTAAACGGACATTGGCCAGGCAAGGGTCCTTTTTCACCTATGAAGGTCCATTAAATGGACCTAAAGTTTGTTAAATGGACATTGGTAGCCCAAAACTCCTTTTAAAGCCTCTCCAATGCTTCCAACATCCAACACCATATACACTCATAATGTCCCCAAATTCAACCCTTCTAGTCCAATAACACTCCTTAAACATTTAATTACCAATTTGAATGCATTAAACTCCCAAATCTCAACTCAAATAACTCATAGAATACACAAACTCTCATCATTCACTATAGATGTCATGTTCATACCTCCCATATAGCATTGTCACTTATAATGCTCATATCTCTCAATTCCGATACCCAAATTTTACAAACTTTATACCATTGGAAAGCTAAGAGGATTAACTAAAACTTTCAAGTTCTCATTCTCATTTCTAAACAAAATGGGGTTCATACATAGCTTTAATTACATATCAATATTTCATCAAAGTCTCATCACAAGTTACAAAATACATTGGATGCTCAATGTTTGATATGCTTATAAAGCTATCCAAAAGTCTAGCTACTAACTTAGTACAAAAGATTTCTAATTGTCTTGGAGTGTCCAAATGCCTTACAAGGATCACTAATCTTCTTGATCTGCACCTGGGGAGTGGGAAAAATATTGGGTTGAGCTACACAGCTCAGTGGCTAAGATATTTATAGCCATTGGCGATGAGCCACACAATCAATCATATATGTATATTCATATAAGCCTATTTATCTTATCTTAATCCAACGATGTAAAATCAATATTCACAACACATAGATCAGTACATCATCACATTAAACATATTTGATGTCATTTTGTCATCCAAGCATAACACATAATTTGCATCATAACTTAACATGTCAAAATGCAAATGCACACACAATTGACTCGAGGGTTCCGTGGAACAAAACGAAGAAACCAAAGTTTACACCGTGAACGAAATGAGTCCACTTTTTGGATCTCGTGGACCGCAAGCGGGCAGTCGAGAGAAGGCTTTACGTCGACATGCAAGTGATTGTGAAACGGCTTCTCTCTCGCCCAAACACCATCAAATCTCATGCTTTATTCAATCATTCACAATCTCATTTTCTCATGCTTTTTCTTATACAAAATGTCATGACTCAATTCAATGGCGTAACATCATCATACATACAATTCAATTGTTTTATCACAATGTCATATTACACAATGAATTTTCACATCACAACATTTCAAAGCAAGCCATTTAGCACACAATACACACACAATTCATTTTGCTCATTACACAATAACTATAAATAAATTACCTACCTTATAACTCTTGAAATCCAAATTCAATTGTGTCATTCCTCTTGCTCTTGGATAGGTTGTCCTTGATTTCCTAACACAACCAACATTCTCATTCAATTCCAATTTAATTGGAAATCTCCCAAAATTTTCAAAATCACAACAAAAAGAAATTAACCCTAATCAAGCTCATACTTAACCTACCCATAGTCCATCTAGGTTAGAAAACTCAAAACCTAACTTAGAAACCCAAAAACTCAATGGATCTCTCCATCTTCTTCTTCTCCCAAGAATTCTCAACACAAAACCCCTTTCTCTCTCTACAACTTCTCATTCACAATACCACAACCTATTTTTTTACTAAAGCATGAATAAGATGATGAACTTACCTTGAAAGCCTTGATTTCTTCTTCTTCCCAAGATTTTTCCTTCCTTTTCCCCTAGCTTTTTCGATTTTTCTTCTTCTTCTCTTCTTCCTCACGTTTTTCTCTCCCTCTCTAAGGCTTCCACGATTCTCTTCTTCTCTTCTTTAAATTTTAAGACACAACTTACTCCTTTTCTTCCAATTATGCCTCTCCTTCACTTAGCCTTTCCAAAACTACCCCTCTTTCATTTAACAAGCCTACTAATTACTTAATCTAACTTAATTCTAGCTTAATCCTAAGACTCATTCTAATTTTAATTTCTAATCTTTCCCTCAAATTTCTAATTAATGACCCAATTCTAAAATAAAATAAAATAATTAAACCAACAAACAAACATAAGTAACTATTTAAGCAATTTATAAGAAATTTAGAAAAAAATTCAAGATCCAACATGAAGAGGCTATTAAAGATGGGAAGTGGATAAAGGGCATAAATGATGAAATTGTTGCGATGAATAAAAATGATACATGGGAACTAACTAATCTTCCAAAAGTACACAAGACAATAGGAGTTAATGGGTGTGCAAGACAAAGACTAATCAAAAAGGAAAGGTTTAAAAATACAAGGCAATATTAGTCGCTAAAGACTATAAGCAAAGAAAAGGAATTGACTATGAAGAAGTATTTGCTCTAGTTGTAAAAATTGATACTAGTAGACTTCTTACAACAGATAGATGTGAAATCATCTTTCTTGAATGTGAAATCATCTTTCTTGAATGGACACCTAGAAGAAGAAGTCTACGTTGAGCAACCATGAGGATATATTAAAAGAAGACAAGGAGAAAAATATATCGTCTGAAGAAAGCATTGTATGGATTAAAGCAAGCTCCACAAGCTTGGAACATGAGAATAGATAAGTATTTCTAAAAGAATGGCTTTGTTAAAAGCCCACAAGAGTATGCCTTAAACACAAAGAAAAATCAAGATGGTAATATCATGATTGTGTGTTTATATATGGATGATATGATCTTCACGAGAAATGATCCAAGTATGATCAATGATTTTAAAAAAGATTTGACTAATTATGTGACATAATAAGTATGTGGAACAAATCTTGAATAAGTTTAAAATGAAGGATTGCAAGCCAATGGCTACGCTAGCAGACACAGGTGTAAGATTGAGAATAAATTCAAAAAGAGAGTTAGTAAACTCGACACTGTTTACGAGTCTAGTCGAAAGTTTGAGATATTTGACTTTCACATCCCCCAAATACTATGTACGCAATTAAATTGGTCAATAAATTTATGGAGAAGCCAAAGCAAGATCACTTCATTGTAGCAAAAGGAATTTTAAGATATGTTAAAGGTATAATAAATCATGGTCTATTTTATATACATTCTCAAGATTTAAAGTTGATTGGCTATTTAGATAGTGATTATAGTGGAGACTTAGATGATCGAAAGAGCACCTCTGGATATGCATTTCACATTCGATCATCAATATTTTCTTGGTCATAAAAAAAAACAACAAACAGTTGCTCTCTCAACATGTGAAGTTGAGTATATCGCTATAGCAATATGTACATGTCAAACAATATGGTTGAAGAATATTTTGAGTGAGTTATATCACCCACAAGAAGGTCCAATTATAATATACGTTGACAATAAATCTGTTATATCCCTTGCGAAAAATTCAGTTTCACATAATCGAAGCAAACATATAGTCACGAAATATCATCTTATTCAAGGGCAAGTGAAAGATAAAATTGTAGAACTAGTTAATTGTAGAACTGAAGATCAACTTGAAGATATTTTTACAAAATCATTAAAGACCGACGTATTTCACAAACTCAAAGAAAAGTTTGACATGCAAAGTTGAGTTTGAGAGGGATTGAGGGAGGTCAAACTCGATGGACAATTTTAGATTCTTCCAATGAAAACACATGGATCTTATCTGTTGTCTGTCATTTTATTAGTTGTCAAAGTTCATTTATTATAGTTGTTAGTGTAGCTGTCAAAGTTCATTTATTATGGCCAATAGTTTGGCTATTTTTGGGCTGTATAAGTTGGCGAGTAAATCGACTGTCATGCCTATAAAAGGCTGTTGTATGTGTAATGCATATATCAGAGAAAAACAGAGAAAAATAGATAGAAAAAGAGCAAAAGTTCATATAGCAGTAGCTAATGTAACGTACCTTTTATTGCCAATATAAATTGTCGCTTGATTCTAGCGGTGAGTCAACTTCGCATCCAACAAAGACTGTCAACATCGAAAGGGGACTCATCAACAAAGTAAAATTCAATTAACAGTTGAGGATAATACAAAATTGAGAATGTAACCCACGCGAATTGCTGTAGTTAAGACTTGGTGGATAAGGACGCAAGGTGGGACCATTCAGGCGTTACTGTAAGCTATAGGAGCAGCGGTCACAAAACGCCAAATTCATGAGACAAAATCCGTCAGATGGTGCCAGCGGCCGGGTACCGGGAGCCCTCGAATGGGCTGCCATTGTGCAAATGAAGTGATAGGAATGTGATCACAATTTCGGATTGTCAGGATTTTTAATTGTTTCTTAGCGCATTTTATACTGTTAAAACTTTAAAACTTTTTATTTCAATATTTATTTTTTATTACCAACTTTATTTCAAAATAACTCGCACCATAACTTTTATCGCTCATATATTATTTTATCTAATGTGTTGTTTTCAAAATAACCCTCCTCTTTGTCGTCTATTACTGCACTGCATTTGGGTTCCTTTGAAGACACGTTGTTTCCTTTTTCTTACATGCCTTCAGTACTCCTCTGTCTTTCTTTCTTTCCACACTTCTCTCTCGTCTGAAACTTAACTAGTTAGTTATGTTGGCTGTTTGTTTCTGTATTCAGTGGTTTGCGGTATTTTGTATGTTTTTGTTGCTTTTATGTTTCCATTATGCTTGTGTGCAAAATTCCAGCTTGCTGCATCTCTTACGAGCATTTCAGCACTCAACGTGCATGCGTCCCTTAAAAATATCATCGCTCCGTAGAAATGGATTAAAGCATTTTGCATGCATATACCACTTTTTAGGCCTATTTTAACAACATGGCCTTACCCGTCCAATAGCCTTTAATAGATGTGGTAATAGACATGGACTTTAGGCTTCTCATAGTCTTGGGTTGTCAGAGGATAACACATTCCACTTGAATTGCTCTGAAATGATAATTACCTAAGCAACTTAGAAATATCAAAACATCAATATTTATGCAATTAGTTATACTGTATTTAATATATTTTGTAGCATGGTTTAAATTACTAATGTAATTAATTATGGTTAGGTTATGGTCACTGGATATTGGAAAAAATTACTATTGCAATTTGTCCTACCTCTAAAAAGAACACCATTCAGTAGGATGTGATGATACACCTGGGCCATAATAAAAAAGGTAGCCTTAAGAAAAGGTAATCAAATTTGTTTTGGACCATCTTAATATGATCTTCTGAATAATGAATGTACATTGTAGCTTTTAATCTTAAAGACTCTTTCCGAACGTGTGACGTATGTAGGTAGAAATGCTTTCCTAGCTAATATAGCCTGAGCTTCACTTGGTATAACTACAATGATATTTATGGATATCCAATTGGATTTATGATTTTTTTTTAGTGTGAATGGTGATGGTATAAATGAATTTTGATATATAGGTTGGTTGGACCTACTCCTTTAGTTTTTTTTTTTTATCATAACTGTTAAGATAGAAATTCCCTACGAATTCCTACTAAATTATTTGTATACATTCCTATAAATTGCTTATGATAAAATAAGGCTTTAGTCTTATAGAAATTATTTAAGTTGAGATGGTGCTCAAGATCATATGGACAACCTTTTTTTGTACCATCAAAGGTTGTTTTTCCGTATATTAATTATAACATTTCATTGGTCTTAGAAAGAGTAGAAGATAAGGAAAAACCCTTGTTAGTCCTTAATGGTACCTACGAGGGAGGTGAATTGGATATTATAAAATCCAATAATTTTCTAAACAAATTACTCATCAACAACAATCAATGTAAATAAGGATGAGGAAATTTTTTAACATAAATTAATCAAACAATTGACTAATAATTTAAAGAGGATAGGAAAGAGAGAATGCACACTGATTTATAGCAATTCGACAAACAATCTTACCTACATCCACTCTCAAGGCTCTTTTTAGAATTTCACTATAATTCTTCTTTTAAACCAAAGAATAACCTTTAAATAAGTTTTTTGACAAAGAAAAACCTTTCTTGCAATCTTCTTCTAAAGTGGAGAGAAACTGTAGACCTTCTCGAAACACTCCTAATTATAATATTCAACACCCCAACAAAGGATTACGACTTAAAAATATCTCATTTATTCACTTGATAACTTCAAAGAGACTCACTCATACTAAGGAAAGGTCCCAAAATACTATAAATAATTTGTTTAATTCGATGATGATTTAAACAGTTCCCAAAATGTTCTCTAAAGATTGTTTGAAAGATCAAGAGGTTTTCTATTAAAAATAAAAGCTTTGATGAATACAAAGACTTATGTAATGAAGTGAAATAAAATGTTTATACATCATGAGATTACAATTTTAGAGTATTAAACACAAAATGAGATTACAATTAATATTACAATCTAAAGAGTGACCTTAATAAGCCTGGATCTTCTTTTGTTCTTAGTTTAATAAGTATTTTGATGATTGTAAACTTCAACTTCTCTTTATCAACTTCATATGCTGTCTTTTTGAGTTTATGACTTCAATTTTGCGTTTATATTGCTTTTCATCAAAATGATAAACTTATTAGTATCAATTATATTTTGTTATCATCAAAATGCCAATTAGAACCTTCCTTAGTTCAACAATCTCTCCCTTTTTTATGATATTAAAGGAAAATTATAAAATTAAGCAAAACATAATTCATTTATAAAACATAATTTAATATCAAGAACAAAAGAGAAATTTAATATCATCGATCCCAAAAATTTCGTCACTCCCCCTGAATGCCATATCTGTCTCTAAATCTAATATCAATGACACGACCCACCTTCTTGGGCCGTGTTGACACTAGGGAATGGGTAAGCTTAATGCCACCAAAACCCGTAGTAAGCCCAACTTTTCTATATTCTATTGGAAAACCGACATGACCTATTCGTTTATCTGATTAATCCGTACCTGCTTAAATTGGTTGTAAGAAGCAAGGATTCGAATCTACAATTCTCACATACAACATCTACTTATCATCAACCAACATCATTCTTAATAACAAAACAAATCCATACAGGTTATAAGTACATATGATTATGACAAACCATGGAGTGTCTAGAAGTATCTGCAAATTTTACATCATGCCAAAAACATTACTTGATTGATTATCCAAGCGAGTCTCAAAAGGCT
>JANKYE010000009.1:4337986-4348479 GCA_032467995.1 Erythroxylum dillonii | reverse complement strand
TTTAAATCCTTCTTGAAAGTTGTAGAGTTTTCTTTCAGCTTTCTATTGATACCAAGTTTGAAAATTTTGGAGTTCTAAGTAAAAAGTTATGAATTTTTGAATTTCTGTGTTTTAAAATACTAATAATAATAATAAATAAAAATATTTTCGGACTCGCAGGTGCCCTCGCGAGGGCGAGCGGCACGCGATCGCGAGCAACTCTTCGGAGCCGCTAGCTCGCGATCGCAAGCCGTGAGGCTCAGCAAACTCCTTTTTCACGTTTTCATTTGTAATTTTTTCGTCCGACCTCCGTTTGACTCGATTTTTGAAGCGTTGGTTTTCTAACACTTTTCTCTACCTTTTAAAAAAATTTACCTTTTTATGCAAACTCTAGAGCCTTCGGGATTAAGTTGAAATTTACGGATTAAATCAAAATGAAGCAATTGGATGGAAATAGTGGTCATGCTTCCGTATTTTGGTGAATTCTTGAGCTAGAGGAATCCGATTGAGGTGATTTTTTGGCTTTAATTATTCTAGAGACATGAAATTTCTTTCTAGCTTAGGAATCGGATTTTAATTGTGGGCCTTAAGCAGATCAATTTTATGGAGGAAGATTAGGGTGAATTTATCAAGATCCATTCGGGAGTAAGTGAACTAAGTTTGATTTGAGTTCCTTCTGTGGAGAGGAAGCCCTCCCTCATGGGTTGCGCGTCTAGGTGTCACGTAGGACGTCGAACACGTGTCTCGCAAGGGTGGGGTTCCAACATTTTTATTTCGATACAGACTTTCTTCTTACTTCTTTTATAGCTCAGTTCATATGTTAGGAGAGATCTAATCAGATCCTCTAATGATAACGTTGTTAGATATTTGACTTCTTATAGAGCCATCACTTTAACTCCTCATATCTTTAGAAGTGACCTAAGCTACTTTCTTACTATTTCAACATTAGTATAGGTCTTTCTAAGACCATTGGGAGCATTCATAATATCAACAAATCTAGTATCATGCTAGATATGCTTTATCATGCTTCATTTGGAACAATTTATATTGATGTGTTAGCATACTTACTTTACTCTCCTTTACTTGATTGGTTTTCTCATGCGTAACTTTTAAAATATGCCGATTTTATGAGTCATTTCACTCATAGAGATCCTATTGAATATATTTCTCCTTAATGCATAAAAAAGAATGTGTATGGTCCTACTATTTAAGGAAACTAATATTTTATCTTGAGGTTCTCATTTTTCCTTTAATTTGGGTACTTTTTGTTATCTACAATTTTCATAAAAATAAAAGGGATCTACAATTTTCATAGGAATAAAGGGACCATTAGAAACTATGTCCTATAAGTTTACACTTTTGACCATTAAGAAGAACCTCATCCTAGTTTTCTAATAAAATAATCATTTTTATCAAAGAAAGGTAATCTACTAGTACTTTGCCCCTCTTGGTTGAATAATATTAATGATTTTCCTAAGTATGCCATTATGATCTTTTCCATAGGATTTCGTTAGAAATCTAGCCTAATAGTTCTACTTTGATTGCTCTTGTTAGTCCCCAATGGCAATCAAGGTGAATTGGGTGTTTATAGAATTCAACAATTTTTCTAACCAAAGTACTTAATTAATAACAATCAATGTAATTAAGGATAAGGAAATTGTTTAATATAAATTAATCAAACAATTAAGAAATAATTTAAAGAGGATAGGGAAGAGAAAATGTACATTAATTTATAATGGTTTGATAAACAACCCTTACCTACATCCACTCTCAAGACTTTTCTTGGAATTCTACTATAATTATTCTTTTAAGGCGGAGAATAACCTTTATATAATATTTCTCATAAAAGAGGAACCTTTCTTACAATTTTCTTATAAGGTGAAGGGGAACCTTGGTCCCATTTGGAACACTCCAAAATATAATATCCAACACCCCAACAAAGGATTACAACTTAAAAATATCTCATTTATTCACTTAATAACTCTATGACAATGATTTTCAAATGATTGAAAAACACCTAAACATATGTGTAAAATACACCCAAATGCTTTTGATGCTAAAACCAATGAGAAAGCACATATTTATAATGTTTTAGGATCCTTCTTATCTTTTTAAGCCAAGAAATAGTTGTTACAATAGCCATATACAATATACTGGTTGACCGATATAGTATACTTATCGACTACTATGTATTAAAGGCATTAGATTCACTAACCATTGAAACATTTGTCAACTAGTAGGCATATTGGCCAACCAATACGGCATATTTTTTGACCAGTACATCAACCAATGTTACATCAAACTCACAGTTTGTCAAATTTAACAACTTTAACCTATATTAATCAACCACTAACTCATATAGGTTCAATCACTTCAAAAATATGATTTTGTCAACTTTAAATGCTTAAAAATAATTTATGTAATCCAATTTTGATTTAAACGTTTCCTATGGTATTCCATAAAGAGTGTTTGAAAGATTTAAAAAATAAAATCTTTAATGTCTCTTGATGAATGTAAAGACTCATACAATAAAGTGAAATGAAATTTTTATGTATGGTAACCCTTTTAGAGCTTCAATTAACAAAGTGAGATTACAATTAATATTACAAACTAAGGAATGACCTTAATAATACTTTATCTTCTTTTTTTTCTTAGTTTGATGTTCATTTTGACAATTGTAAACTTCAACTTCTCTTTATCAACTTCATAAACTATCTTCTCGGGTTCATGACTTTAATTTTTTCTTGTATTTCCTTTTATTAAATAACAAACTTATTTAGTAATAATTATGTTTTGTTATCATCAAGACACTTATTGGGATCTCCTTTAGTTTAACAACTCTTTTATCCCCTTAGAAACTTTTTCACTAAGACAAACAAAGCATTTCAATGCCTCTTATTTTATGAAATATCACTGTGAGTTTGGTCTAGGAGACTAAACTCCAATGGAAGGTTAAGTTGAAATATGATAGATTACTTTGAATCAAATGACAATTGAAAATTACTTAATTCAAAGGACAATATAAGCATGAAGTTTCCTTTGTAACTGAAAAAGGTAGTTCATATATGGATAAATGGTTAAAATACAAACCACAATTTCATAGATTCAACCTTCACTAAAAAAATAATGAGTTTGAGCTTTGTGTTTTTTTTTATGATTCTAACAAATTCAAGGAAACACTTCATAAACTTGCTATTGATGAAAGAATCGAGTTCAATTTTATAAAGAACATCAATAATTTATGAGAACCAAATGTGTAAATAGCTCATGAATAAAAATAAATATAGAAAGGACGTATGAAGTTAAAAAAGAAAAATATTAGAAAGAGAAAATCTGAAAAGCAACCAGTTTAAGTTTCTTATACAATCTTCTCTCCTCCATCCATTCATTTTTTTCCTCTCCATAAAAAGCTAAAGTTCCATCTTAAACTTCCACATTTAATCATAGTGATATTTATTAGCAACCATTAATAATATAATACTTAACATTTTAATTTTTAAATTTAAAGTTTTTTGTTCTTCTAGCTTGTTTATCTTTTCAACAGGTTAGGTATGATACTCAAAGCTCTTTCGCACATTAAAAGATCAACCCACTAAAAAAACCAACAAGTCGATACTAAAATTAAATAACTAATGAAAAAAGATAATAATAGTATTGAGAATAAAAATTCAAAAAAATATGAAACCATGAAACTAAGAGATAACTCACTCTACATCAAGCAAAAGAAACAAAAACATCTTCTAAGATTTATGTCCGTATAACAACCATTAACTCACAAAAAAAAATTCTTCATCCAACCCCTTTGTCAAACTTACATCTATTTTTTGACTTAGAGTGCTCAATCTAAACTAATTGTATCACATGTTATAACACGATAAGAAGTTCATTCTAGAGTTCAAAGGCTAAAAATATAATGGATCTTAACTGGGGAAAATCAATTAATTTTGTGCATCAAAATGGAAGTTTTTATCAGTTGGTATAGGAAGCAAAACATGGTTAATGCGTAAATTGTTTTAGGTCCTAATCTTAACTTATCTAAGACAAATACCTCAAATATTATCCATATATTATATTTGTAAAATAAGCTTTATTTCACAATTATAGCAAATAATACATTATAGTTTGGGATAATATATTGGCAAATTAAAGTTGTGATAAAGTTTTCATATTAATCAAGACTATTGAGCAGCTTATTGACAATCAAAGCTAATGAACAAAAAGAGTTGATTTTAGAGAGTACATCTGGCTAACTGTAGTTACATGTTGAGCATATACAACTTGAAGAATTTTTACAAAATCTAAACTTGTCTATATTATCATGTTTACTAATAGTTTATCATTTAATCATTATACGAAAAAGAACATTTGAAAGTGAAAGAATTTGAACCACAAAACAATCCATACAGTTGAACACAAACTTTAAAAAAGAAAAGTAAACAAAATCAAGTTGAAAAGCTTACCAATTCCTAGAAATCAAATATGTGTGTGTGAAATGAATATTGCACCCCTTCTTCAACCGATCATACCTAAGAAGAAATATAAAGAATGTCACGACTCATGCAAGAACAACACAATTGAAAGAATGCATAGAAGGCAGAAACATTAGATAGCAAAGTCTAATGTTAAATCTCACAACAATTAGCCTTAAATCATTGGAGTTAATATTCTATTAAAGAAACAGCGCAAAAATTGATTGATTTTCCTAAATAAAAAATAAAAATAATTATTGGGAGAAGTGAAATCAAATGTAGTATGGTAATTGAGTTAGTTCCATGTGACAAAGAGAAGGGTTATTTAGAAGACAACAAAATGGACAAAATGATATATGGGAGATGAAGGTTATGGTGGAGGTTATTTTAAAATGGTAAGTTACAGGGGTTATAGGTTATGGGTACAGAGTAAGAATCATAGCAAAGATAGTTCCATTAGTCAAGTCAGTAAATATAATATAATATTACAACCAACGAATTACAGCGTGCAGAATTTCTCATGGTTTTTATAATCTTTTATTTTTGGTTAGCCATCTAGTCTATCTAAAGTATTGGTATTATAGTTTAATCTTTCATCTATTTCATTTCTTTAGTTTATTAAATTCTCATAGTAATTTTCACTTTAGAATGTGAAAATCATTTAAAACTTTGTTTTATTTTATAAGTTCGTGTTTCTCATTTAATTGTAGTTTGGATCACCCATGACTGCCATATGAATTAGCATCATAGATGTATGGTGTCGGGCATGGAAGTTGTTCCTAATTGGGCTGAATTTGATAGATCACAGGACTCGAGGAAGGTACTTCTCATCATAGATCAATAAATCTTGAACTAGGATCATAATCTTGGCTTAAATTGGCATTACAAACTTTATTCTTACCAATGACACATCAAGATAGAGCCTGACAATATTACAAGGCTCCGAGCTGAAAGTGCTCTGAGAGCTGCAACTTCTCTACACTTTCTAGAGTAATCATTCTCAGACTGAACCTGATCTCATAGACCAGAAAGACCACCTAACAGCCTTTATCTTTAAGAACTTCTTTACAAAAAGTCTACAAGAATGAAAGAGGCAAAAATCTTCTCAAATAGTCAACGACTTCTAATCTAATAATATGCAGCCCAAAGACAAACTTGAAGTCTAGAAGTTCAGAAACTTTCCTCGTTGCAGAGACTCACCCACACACAATCGGACAGTTGACTCAACCGCAAAGGAATCAATGCCCATTTGCTCACTGATTCTCCTTGATAACATCAAATTCCACTGAAAACCATAGGTAAACATAGCAAGTTCTTCAAGGAGTAAACAATCTTCTTATTTTGTGAATTAGCCTTCGACAAATTGGACACATCTTGTTGTCCTCGTCCATAATCCTGCAAATTTCATTCTCAATCAGATTCTAGCGCTTCACGGGTCCAAATTAATGCTAATGATCAGTTTACATATTTACCTTTGGGCACATTCATAGCAGGTAGCACAATGTCCACAGGGAATAAAAAAGCAGTTGCGCTGTTCATCATAACAGATTACGCACAATTTCGCATCATATAAATCCTCTGAAGAGCTGCAAGACGATCTTTCTTCATCATCCTCGTCATTGGTCCCGTAAGTACGAGGAATCGTCTTCTGGGGCATGATGGGTTCGGATTCAGCAATTTCTCTTGCTGATGTCTCTACTATGTTAGCGTCACCATCACAAGCTCCGAGATATTTCAACACAATAAATAACAGCAGAATGATAAATCCTGCAGGAATCAAAAAGAATGGTATTGAAATCCATCCCAAGACGCATTCGAACATACATCAAGATATGTGCTTTATATAACACACCTAACATTACGACGTAGGTTATCACACGAGCAACAAAAGATAGCTCAATGTACCAGCCACCTAGATCCCCCTGCAATTGATATTGATTCTTTGTCATGGTCAAGGTTGGTGGAAAGTCAAAAAACGCTGTTAAAGAGGGGGTCTTACGTTGTCGGGTGTCGTCAGGAGTACGTATTGAGTCTTGGGGAATACTAGCTTCAGCCGGCACGAGCCTTGCACTGTTGAGCACAGAGTCTTGGCTTTTGATAGATCATACATCTTCGACGTGACATTTACACTCATAGCCATTATGATGCTCCTTGGATTTGTATTTAGGAGGCCAACATAGTACCTGTCATCCTCTTCAATTGTGTATTCAGCTTCTTTTCCTGAACAGAAGTGTGTAGGGTGTAAGTTTAGTCCAACTTCATCATAGATTTCTCATACTCTCCTGCCATGCTTGTCTTCTTCAATACTATCTTCAAACGTAAATAACCGATTGAGTTACACTACTGAAATAAAGTACGAACTAAGACCTTACTAATTTCTGTTGACTGTTCCTGATGTTATCTTCTAACTATTACATTGAATCCGATTGATCTGATCTATAGACTAGACACTGTATTCCTTGAAATAATATAATAGCTTCAGGCATTGTTAGTAAAATTTTACAAAATAAAAACCGCAACCCAACAAGGAGGGAAATCTAAAATGTGCAAAATAAGGGTGTAAAACAGAGAAAGCACAGAAACGCGTACCTGCCAGCGGTTCACTGAGGTTGAAGGCGTCAGAGGAACTAACCAATTGTGGCAGCAACGTCTCACGCTTCCTTTCTCCTGTAAAAATTTATGTCATTACTGATTACTATTTATCGAAGCCAAGTTTCCAATTCAGTGCTTGCTTCCGACAGAATTTAAGAAGCCGAAGTTACCTTTAACCATGATCAGTTGAAGTTGATCCAACGTACTTGTCTGAGCTTCCCATTTCATACGGATCCTTGAACCCTTGTTCAGCCACAAGGAAAACCCCTGTAGCTTAGAAAGAAACAAACTATTAGTTTATGGACTATAAAAGCTGAAATTTGAAAATTTGAAGATTCACACTAGACCTTGCGACTATAAGACGCAACAATCATGTAATTCGTTGTGCTCCAATTCCTTTCCAAGCTCAATTCTGGCTTCTTAGAGAACCCATATAAGAGAACACCTTCCCCAGCATGGTTTCTCACTTCAACATGCTTTACAAACACAGAGCTTGCCACCATCAAACGAGATGAGCTGGGTCCAAGAACCATGCTGGAATCCCCAAAGTACCCATATCGTATACTAACCGAAACTGAAACAAATGAAAAAACGAAAAAGGCAAAAAAAAAAAAAAGAGTCAGATTGCAGGATCAAAAAATGAGAAATTGTAATAGAAGATGGAAGAATTACATGCCACAAATCCATAGAACCAAAGGGACTAATAGTCGTCCGCAAGACTCCTGCCATCTCAAATAAGGCCTGTGCGTTGATGGCATCACCGGCCTGTACATGACTGCTTTGTGTTGTGTAGAGATAAAAACCAGAGAGATTGAGAGATTGAATCAGAGGTTCTAGTATTTGGTGCAAACGGTAATGGGGAGGGAAGACTAGTAGGTTTAGGTCCTATCTTGGACAACGCATTGTCTTAGCATTCAACTAACTGTTTTCTGCTTGGCGGGTAATTGAATGGCAAGTTTTTTGAATGTTAGGTGAATGGTGTATAAAAATGGCGTACCTGTTTTCAGGTTTCACGGTCACAAGGTCAAACATCTTGTCTAGGCTAATCAAATATACCCAACGGTTACCACCATCTGAGCATTTTTTAGTTGTATTGGTGTATTCCATTCTTGGTAGTTGGTACAGCAAGCAGTGCTTCTTTAACACTTGAAATAAGTGAAAAAGATAGAAAGGTCTCCAATAAGTGACCGGGCTAAAGACGGAGATATAGGGGTCCAAATAAAATATAAATTTCATAAAAATTTTATATTAAAATTAAATAAAAAAATAAAATTTTATTAAGAATATAAAATAGTTAAAATTATAATGATGTTCGCCTGCTTTTTATAAATTAAAATCTTTTCATAACAATATTATTGTCAATATTTGCAAATACATCTTTTTCAATGTAACACACTAAACAATCATTTAATAGGTCATCTTCTATTTTATTTCGAAGTGAACTCTTAATAATTTTCATTGCTGAGAAAGCCCTTTCTACTGTAGCTGTAGCAACTGGTAAAAGTAATAACAATTTGACTAATAAATAAACCAAAGAGAGGATACTTCATTATATTAGGTCTCTATGCACCTTATCTCATTTTTCAGGAGGATATTCCATTATATTAGGTCTCAATTCTGGATCAGAAGGAAGATTTTTTAAGTCAATCACAAGTTCTTCAATAATAACCTCCTTCGATGCTGAAGGTGCTTTATTAACATTCTGATTTAAATCACACAATGATGACTGAATAGTTAATCTTAATTTTTTAATATATTTTTCTATAACTGCAAAATAAAAAAATTAGTTAGAACCAATATTTACGAATTCTATAAAATTTATTTTTTCCATTAAATATTAATCAATCCGCGTAATCACTTTTCTATTTAACAACAAAATGTAATTTTTTCCATTAAAAACTAATCAATCTGTTGTCCGTATTGTCACTTTTGTATTTGTCTTATCTTTTTCAATTGTCATTTGTCACCCTATGAATCATCCAAGAGCTGGTTGTCTATAATCCATTGAAGAACAGATGAAAACTGACGACAACGATTTCTATTAAGGTCTTCTAGAAAAGCAACCTTATGATAGGGTTTTAATATATTATATATATTAGATGACTGCAAGAGCAACCTATAATAAGGTTTTAATATATTATATATATATTATAGATAACGACAACTTTGCTCTTATAGGGTTTTGAATTATAAAGATATAATTACAAAGAATTACAAAGATAATAATTCCATATATAACAGTTGTAACTCTTACAGATGACGACAACGTTGCTTTTACGACAACTTATAAAGTTTTGATATATTATATTATATTATATATATAATAAAAATAAAAAAAATTATTTAATTTTTTTAAAACTTGAGAGACCTAGTGCACCACTAGTCCACATATCCGTCCTTGTCTCCAATCATCCATAGTTATATATATATGGCATTGACAAACAAACACACGTGACAGATAATTACCAAAGTTCTGTTGCCTCAATTAATTTAAGATGTATTCTCGAACAAGAAGAAACTTTGTACTTTCACATATTAATATAGTTTTATTTTCATATAATAAAATTTTATAGAGAAGTGCTTGACTTAGAGAAACAAGATTAGAAAAAGAAATTTTAATTTAATTTACAAAAGATTTTCGAAGAAGGTCCGACCATTCAACCCAATTAGCCCGTAAGATTGTGTGGAAGGGAAACAAAGGTTGTAACTTGCTTAAATTCGATCAGGCTCGTTGTTTCTAATATGCATTTTTTTTACTTATTTTGCCTCTTACGGTTCAAGCTCGTTGTAACTCTCATTTGGACAGGCAGGAACTATAATAGCAGAAACAAAATGGAAGCAAATTGTCTGTAGTCCGTCCGTCATGAAATTGAAAGATTAGTCATACGCTTACATAATTTAGATGGTTAAATCTATCTTCAAAATGATACTACCAATATAAATAAACTTAATTATTTAATTATAGAAGTTATCTTTTCAATGATACAATCCCATATGTTTTTACATATTTATTTCATCCTCATAAATTTAAAAGAAATAAGAATTGAAGGGAGACATTAAATATCAAGAAAAGGGGCAAAGAATTGCAGGAAGCAAGGATGGTAGATTGACTTGACTTGCCCCAAAGTCAAAGGATCAAGCCTGGATTGATTGGACCCTGTCCTTTTTTTTTTCAAAATTCAAATCTCAGGTCGAACTTAGAATTGACAGTCTGATAAGTCAAATTATTTATATATGATTTTGGGATGAATTGCAACTAATTTTGTTGGATCCCGGTCCCGGAGCCCAACCGTCCCGTACCGGACCCCGTTACCGAGAGCCCAATTGTTCAGAACGGAAACACAAACGGAGACCGTTGGGCCCTAGTCCCGACCTTCAAGGTTAAACCCGGGGTAACCCGTCGGGACAACGAAGGAGATAAACTGCGGAAGCAAACTTATCTCAATAAACCAT
>JANKYE010000009.1:4238613-4251704 GCA_032467995.1 Erythroxylum dillonii | reverse complement strand
AAGGAGAGATGATTACCTTAGCAAATCCTCTTCCTTCTTCTTCTTTCCACGTTTTCTTCCCCTCCCTTTCTTCTTATATTCGTTCTTGTCTTCTTCTCACATAAGAAAACAATTTCTTCTTTCACTTATACCCTAAATGAATGTGCAAAGTCCATTATGCCCTCCCATTATCATAAAAATCCTACTAACCTTGACATAATAATTAGCTCCAAAAATTAATCCATCAAATCTCATAATTCATTTAAATCATGCTTAATTTACAAGAAAAAATTTTGGGGGACAACATGTTTGGTCTTAGGTTGGGATTTGGTGAATGTATCATGAGCATATGTATGTTTGGATATGGATGCTTCATATTTATTTATCATTTTAGGCAGTGGTTCTTCACTATATAAATGTTTTCCTTTAACAAAAGTAGTTTAGTATAGGGAACACTTTCATATTTATATCCATATTAGTACCTATCATTAGAACTCTTTTAAGCTTCTAAAATGTTTTCATGTTTCTCAATTCCTTTTGTAAATTTAGATAAAGAGTCCTTAAGAGCATAAATATCCTTTTCAACGTTTCATTCTCACACCTTAATGCATCAAAATCATGATTGTCATTATTAATCACAATTTTTGATGCTTTAAGGCTATTACATTTTCAACTTTTCATTCTCACTCATGCATGCATCCATCTTTTTTTAAATTTCCTTGAGTTTGGAAGACAATTTATTCCTTTTCTTGTTTATGATTTTTAAACTTTTTACCATCTCTTCATATGTCAAATCAACATCACTATCATTACAAGAATTAGGTTGGATGTTACCTCATCATTTTTCATATCGGTAAAGCACATATGAGCTATCTCTTCTTCCAAATGTTATTTTTCAGATTTACTTGTGTCATCCTAAGTTGATGCTTTGAGTGCTTTCTTCTTGTCTTTCTTGTCCTTTTTATATTTTCTCTTATACTTCTCATTATGTTTCAATTGAGGACATTGTGATTTTATATGGCCACGTTTCTACATTCAAAGCAAGTAATTCTAGAGGATTTATATTTTAAAACATTTTTACCTTCCTTAAAGTCCTTTCTTTTGGAGAATTTCTTCTTCAAGAACTTCTTTAATTTTCTAATGAGTAAGTCAATGCCTTCTTCTTCGCTTTCACTAGTTCCTTCATGAGTGACTTCTAAAGTATGCAAAATTTCATGAGTTGCTCTACATATAAATACTATATTGAATTCATTTCTTCCTAATGCACAAAAAAAAATATGGACAACTTTACTATTTAAAAAGACTAATCTTTTATCTTAGGGATCTCATGCCTTTTTTAACTTGGGGACTTTTTTATCATCTATAATTTTAGTAATAATGTATGGACCACTTAAAACAATTTCCCATAAATCTACATTCTTGGCTATTAAGAAGAATCTCATTCTTGTTTCCTAACAAAAATAGTCATTTCCATTTTTTTTAAAAAAAGGCTATACTAATGTTTTCACACTCTTGGTTAAAAGATGATGAGGATGCTCCTAAGTATACCATTATGACCTATGATATAGGATTTCATTTGAAATACCAGACCTATAGACATGGTCTAATATCACTTGTTATTCCTTAATGGTACTTATGAGGGGGATGAAACTCAAGATTTTAATTAAAGTATACTAAATTAAGAATAGTGTCTCAAAATTATCACAAATGAATGAAATAAATAAAAGTTAATAACCTAAATTACATTTGCAATCAATAAAATAAAGAGTAAAGGAATAGTTTATAGTAGTTTGATAAACTAGTTTATAGTAGTTTGAAAAAAAAATCTTTGCCTATATCCACTCCCAAGACTTGTCTTGGATTTCCACTATAGTTCTTTTTTTAAGGCAAAGAATGCCCTATCTAAAATCTTTTATTTTAGCAAAGAGAAACCTCCTTTTCAACATTTCTTCAAAGTAAAGGGGAAGCCCAAATTACTTTTGATAAGCCCAATATAATGATAACAAACCCGAAAATAGCTTACAACTCAAAACTGCTTACTTGGATGATTTGATAATCACAAAAAGCTCATAAGCTCAAAAATGAAACAATGAATGCATAAACAATTGAAAAATACTTAGAAATGTGTGTATAATGCACTTAATAGATTCTTGATACAAAAAACAATGTGAAAATACCTATTTGTAGTGTTTTAAGACCCCATATAGCTATTGGAGCTAAGAAATAGCCATTGTAATGGCTATATGCAAAGCACTGGTCGGCCAATATAATATATTAGTCAACTAGTATACATTAAAAGCTTTAAATATGCTAGCTGTTAGAATACTAGTCAACCAGTACACATATTGTTCAACTAATATAGCACATTGATCGACCAATACATCAACCAATGTTACTACAAACTCACAATGCATCAAATTTAATAATTTTAACTTATATTGGTTGACCACTAACCTATATAAGTTAACCAATCACCTCAAAATTATGATTTTAACAACTTTAAATGCTCAAAAATAATTTATTTAAACCAATTATGCTTAAAACACTTCCCTAAATGTTTCCCAAATATTATTTAAAATAGTAAGAGGCCTTTATATTAAAATCAAAATCCTAAACACCTCTTAATGAATATAAAGACTCATACTATTTAAAAAAATGAATTATCATATTATGTTTAATGAATGTAAACACATGCCTGAGTTGATCGACTTTTTTCAACAAAATGATATCATTTATTACTTTTAATTAAAAAAATTAATCGGGTTGAGTTGAATCGGACTCAGGCCCACGATCAGGCTCGGGTCTCAGCTGGCTAAACCCGACCTGATCCTATTGCCATCCTTAGTGAGGCTCTTAGATTATGAAAGATGATCAAGATGAGCTTACAATAAGTAATACATGAAATAATATTAATGTTTCTTGATCTTGATCTTAATGATTGCAAACATTATATTTTCTATTATAATCCTTTGATACAATAAGATTGTATTCTCATATTTCTTCTTATCAACAACATTAAAACTTACTAGTAGTACTTATGTTTTGTTATCATCAAAACTTCGATTAAAACCATCCTTAGTTCAACATTTATATTGGTCGACTTAACCTCGTAAAAATATGATTTTAATAATTTCAAATACTCAAATTTGATTTTTTAATGCAATTATAATAAAAAAAAACAACTTTTAAAATGTCCATCAAAGAGTGTTTGAAAGATCAAGAGGCTTTTCTTTAAAAATACTACTTGTTGATCTATGAAAAGACTTATGTAAGGAAGTAAGATGATGCTTATGCATGGTGAACCTTTGAGATTACCAAGGTTAAAAAAAAAGAGATTACAGTCAACAATACAAAATATAGAATGACTTTGATGTTCCTTGATCTTCTTTTTCTCTTAACTTGATCATCACTTGAAAGGTTACAAACTTTTGTTTATTATTTTAATTAACTATCTTCGTAAGTTATGGCTACATTTAGTTATTACATTGCTTCTTCCCTATAATAAAGTCATTGGTAGTACTTATATTCAATTATCTACATACACTTTATAGTTTACACTATATCTGATGACTACTAATTGAATTACTCTTATTAGAATATGTTAGTAGCATTAGAATATATAAATTTTTATATGACACTTTATTTGTGTGAATTCTAAGCATCGATTATACAATTATTAATAATAAGGACATCTACAAATATACAAGTAACGTTTTATTCAAAAATTTTATAACTAAGTCAATTTTGTGAACATATTCTTTATTAAATACTCACAATTATTTAAGTATCTTTATGCTCTAATTTATAATATTAATAATTAAAAAACATAATATGTGTTAATTTTACAAGTTCTATTAATAATTCTATATTTATGAAACTATAACTAAAATCAATTTAAGAATAATACTTAAATACAATTTAAATCTTATAATTTATAATCTCATTATAATTTAATTACATAATAATTATTTAAAAAATATTTTTTAGTATTAAATATTAAATATAATTAATAAACTATATTAAAATAGAGATATTTGCCATACATCAATTATGACTATTTGATCAGCTAAAAAGACAACTTAACAACTCAAACAACACTTGAGGTGAGCTTATGTGCATCAAGGCATCACTTGGCACGAAATCCCCACCCTCAAATTCCCAACTTCGCTCACATCAACGTTATTTCTAATAACACAAGCATGAACCTGATAAGCATTATGTGCATGTCCATGGTTTGCATTTGTCATTGTTGCATCATGGTCATATTTTTCGGAAAAATCAGACGCTATTGGGCCTTTGCATCGGTTCCTTAAGTTAAAATGCCATTCTTAATATGGGCATCAATTACAATTAGTCAAAGTGATTTGGACAAATATGTGGTGTAGAAATTCACTTGATGCGTTAATTTTAAATTAGATCAAGGGAATTGATCTGAACTCAGGCCCATATGTCAGTAGTGAGTGTGGATGGTGAACTAGACAAGGATGTTGCATATTTAAGAGGGTAGGAGGCATGTTACTGGTAAGCTTAGATGAGGTTGTAATGGCAACGAACGTTAACTTTTAGTATGTCATACTCTTTGCTTTTTTTCCCTAAGGAAACAAAACGCTACAAATTACACTATAGTTCTCGGGTGACGGACCCCCGATTCATCCTTGAAAAGGAAAGGTAAGCATCTCCTAGGTGGGTGCTCTAAGGTAGTAAGTCCTAGCGGGAACTGTTCGACATAATGCGCAAGCTAGTTCGCACTCTGGTTATTTTCACGGTAAATATGCTGAATGTCCATGACCCAGTTGCGGGACAACTGTTCGTGGATACCCAGCACTAACGGGTTTAAAGATGTGGCTCGCGCCAGCGAAGAAAGCATGTCGGTCACTGCACGCAAATCCACCTTTAACGCCAAATGACGATACCCAAGGGACTAAGCCAGATTAAGGCCAGAGAGCACCCAAAGCTCCGCCGTTAGCAGGGAAAACTAACCAATGTTCTGGACAAATCCTCCTAACCAAGCGTCGACACTATCAAGCAACAGACCACCCGCTGTGGCCAAGGTGTTGGAGCTTTTGGTGGCTCCGTCCGTATTGGGTCTCACCCAACCCTGTGGAGGTTTGTTCCAGCCAAGGGGTAACTCTCAACGAGGGCCATTGCTCATCCGAGTTTGTTGTTGCCAAATTGCCGCTAAGTTAATCTAGTGTACATACTCAAGAACCTGATGTTCCGGTGAAATCGACCAGGAGAAGTGATCCTCGAAAAGAGCCTTATTACGCCAGGACTAGAGGGACCAACAAGTTGTGCCAAAGATGGTAGCCCAGTTGAAACCCCCCACCAAGTGGTGGGTGCGGAGGTTCTGGAGGAGCCACTCTGTGCTGTCCATGGAGAAGAACTCGATAGTGATAATCTGTGAGGGAAACTAGGTCCATAAAGAGCGGGCTTTGGGGCAGTCCCGCACGACATGTAAAGAAGATTCCTTGAGGTGACAATGGAAACAGGTAGAATCTGAAGCTAGTCATCTGTGGACCCACTGTTGATTGGTGAGAAGTTTGTCCTGCAAAAAGAGCCAAAGAAATGTCCGGATACGTTGTGGACCTTGCCATTGCCAGATAGTTTTCCAGATCGCAGTGTTTATAGCTGCCTCTTAGTGCAGGATTATAGAGTAGGCTGACGCCGTTGTGAAATAACCAGTATCTGTGCCACCCCAAATAAGCTTATCCGCCCCTAGGAACAGCTTCGGCGGAAGGATACTTGCGATAACCATGCAGATCGACAGGGAGAGCAAGTGTTGAAAAGCCACCTAATTCTAGTTACCATTAGTGTCTGTAAAGTAGTTCACCTGGGCCTCAATACTTTCTGGTGGGATTGGGGCCCCCGCATGAGGTAAAAGGGGACCCCAGTTGTCGACCCAAAGATCAAGCCAGAATCTGGTACAAGTGCCATCCCCTATCATCCATTTCATCCCTTGCCGAATGTGAGGCCAAGTCGCCTTGATGCTCCTCCAGATCATCGATCCACCTGTATCATCAAAGAGAAGAGGAATATTATTAGCATCAAATTTATATTTATCAGAAAACACCTGGACCCATAACGCTTGCGGCTTCGATACCATAGACCAGTTGAGTTTAGTCAGGAGGGCGTCGTTGGTTTCCCTGATCTTGTAGATACCTAAACCCCCCACTTCTTTCAGTCGGCAAATTGTATCCCAATTGACCAGGTTGATCTTCCGTTGTGCCGGGGTTGAGCCCCACAAGAAATTACGCATGATTTTCTCTAAGTCATCATATAATTTTCGTGGTAGACGGACTGTCTACTACGTGTAGACGGGAATAGCTGTAATAACTGACTGAGTCGAGGTAATTCTGCCTGCAAGAGATAACAGGTGGGCAGATCACCCCAAGAGCCGGTTTTGCACCCTGTCCAAAATATGCTGGTAGTTTCTTTTGTTGATGCGTTCATGTAAAAGAGGCACTCCGAGGTAACGACCGAGATTGTTTGTCTGTCGGAGGCCCAGTGCCTCGCTAAGGGAATGTGCCAGGGAGGTCGGAATATTTCTAGAGTAAAAGCACCAAGACTTGTCCTGACTAACCCTTTACCCCGAAGCGGTGCAAAATGCATTTAACGTAACTTGGATTTCGTGAATCTAGTCGAGAGATACCTCCGCGAACAGAATAAGATCGTCGATAAAGAATAAGTACGATAAGGGAGGATTGCCTTTGGTTAACGTAATAGGTTGTTTATTGGAATGAATCAATTTCTTTGGAATTGAAAACCCCAAAGCAATGATTCCATTCCTTCATTCTCAAACCCTCAAACCAAACGCTCCCTTAGTATTTTTTTATTTGGTTAGGATAACTGAATATAGCTGTCTCCCTTGGAGGGCTGCGGATTCTGACCTACTGACAAGAAATTGCCTGCTCACACTGTAGACTCAATTTGTGTTTAGTCCAATAGGCCTGAATTTGTTTGCACAGTTAGTCCATTTCGTATCATCTTACTAACATAAATCATTATTTTTTTATTTTTTTTAAACCTAACTAACTTTGGGAATTTCCAACAAAAATTATTAAAGAATTGACCCTGACGGATCACTACGGTGACGTTATCGATGCCGCTTATATCATTCGTCAAAGGCGTACGAGAGCCATGCCGTATAAAAATCAGAAAAATTCGGATTGATACGTAACGATTTCATTGATGTAATAATTAAGTCCTAACGGCAATTTAACCAAAAAAAAAACGACCATTGCAATTCCAGCACATGGCCTGAATATTTCACTATAAAACCAAACAAACTAGTTGATTGATTTCGGTTTCTTGCTCCCCTTTTAAACTAAAGGCCAAACTGATATTTATTTTTCCCAAAGGCAAACAAAAATAGTTGTGTCCCTTCTACTTTGCCTTTGCATTCGATAAAATTCAGATCAAACTGTTTTCAGTTTTATGATTTTCTATAACTTATTATATTCGAATTTGTCTTCCTTTTTTCAATTAACTCAAAACCCGCTAAAAGTGCCATTTTTCTTCGTCTGTACACTACCACCAAAATTATTGCCTCTCTATGGACCAACTACTGAAACAATTTGATCCTTCATTCCTTTCCCTTTTCTTTTTTTTTTCCCTCTACTTTTCTTTTATAGTCCCTTCTCTCATTTCTCTCCGCTTCTTCGCCGAGTCCACTCAGCTGCATCAACAACATCAAAGTCTCGCTAACTAACTCACTTCTGCTTGGCTACTCGATCCTGCTAATCCCAATTCGCTTCACAACAGCGTTCCTAACAGCTTCTGTTTGGAAACACAGCCCGTTTTGCTCAATCCCTGACATGTAATTCCTCACCTCCTTTCGTATCATCTCCTGCATCACTGACAAGAACTCTGGACTGAAAAACTGCGTCCCTGATGCTTGCTGAACCGGCGTCGTCGCAGGTGTCACCGATATCGGTGTGGAGTTCGGGTTTGCCGGATGATTTGAACCGGACCCAATTGAAAGCGGTCGTGAACCGGGGGTCGGGAGCGAGACCTCACAGGAGTCGGATCCGGGTAGACAAAGGCTGAGCAAGGTAGGTGGATCGGCAGATGAAGAGGAGGCATCAATTGACAAGCTTGGCGGAACCAGTGAAGAGGTTCTTGCCAGAGGCCTGAAACCAGGTGACGAAGCCACACCAGGCAAGCTGGAATCGCTGAGTTCCGATCCGGATGGGCTGCTCGGGTTGAGCAGAAGACCCGAAACAGTAGTACCCGCACCGACACTGTTGGATCTTTTGAGAGGCTGTTGGACTGGGAAGTCGTCGTTCATGTCATCCGTCATGGAAGAACATTTCCTCTTCAGAGTAGAATTCCAGTGGTTTTTGATGGCGTTGTCAGTTCGGCCATTTAGCAGGCGAGCGATTGTGGCCCACTTGTTGCCGAAGCGAGCGTGGGCTTTAATAATGGTGTCGTCCTCTTCAGAAGTGAATGGCCTGTGTTCAACGTCGGGTGAGAGCTGGTTGCACCATCGCAACCGACACGACTTACCGGATCTACCCGGTATGGATTTGCTAATAAGAGACCAGTTTCTAGGACCATAGTTTTGTACCAGTCTCTGCAGCAACTCATCTTCTTCAGGGCTCCACGGACCCTTGATCCGATCGATGTCCTTCCTAGTTGTTGGTGTCGAAGCCATGGATTGAATGAGAAAACTCTAGTCCCTAATTTACCTACTAAAATTAAAAATTAAGAAAATAGTAGTAATAATTGATTTCACGAGCGGAGCCTGAGGAGAGGAGGTTCTTCGATGTCGTTGGTGGAGGGGTCGGGGAGGCGGAGCCTCACCTTAGGTCATGGGGGAGAACGAGAGTGAAAGGCGAGGGGAGCGGTATATATATGGAAGGGGATAAGGATGACTGGTTAAAGCCGGTGTAGTGACCGGTCATAGCCGTTGAGATGGCAAGGCAGTTACAAGTAAAACAGCTGTCAAATTAACACGCGTCGCAGCATCGTCCCTCCAACTTACACGTACTTATCAATCTATCTCTCAGTCACTCTCACCTTTTCCCAATTACCGCCTGCCTCCCAATCGTTTTGGCTACAGAGTACAGACTCATCCTCATACGGCTCTTTCCCGAGTTCACACTCCCTTATTTTCTCTCACCAAACCCACGATTCTCATGTGATGCGGGGGTTCATATATTTATTCTCGTTAATCCAAAGTTTGTTTTGTAAGTGATTTATTTCCTTCTTTATAGTAACTACAAATATTGTTACAAATCGAAATTTGAAGTTATTATTGTAACTGTGCCCGGTCCCAGTGGTTAAAAACAAACGAATAGTAAGGTAAAATCAGGTCAATCCACAAAATATCCGTTGGTTTATAAAAGTTAAACGACCGTTTTGGAAGTTACGAAAGGGGGTTAAATCTTTTTCAAAACGAAACGTGGAGATTAAGGAAGACACTTGGAGAGATAAAGAGAGACAGATTCTTATCAATCTGATCACGAGATCGAGAGGAAAATTATTATTAAAAAAAAAACCGGTAGGAGGAGGGTAAATAGGGGAGCGGGATGACTTTGACCCAGCCAGCCAGGCTGGACAGCATATAAGGTGATGGGATTTGCATTATTATTTTTAATCTTAAAACTTAAAAGGGACGGAAGGGGTGCGGTGAGCTGGCATGGAAAACGACAAAAGTAGGGAAAGATTACTATAATCCTGTCAGTCCAGGCTGTCAAATTAAGGCCCACTCTCACTTATCCAACGGCCTCACCACCGCCACGTGCCAGTCACGCACCACTCCTTCTCCGCCTTAACTGCCCCACTCCACCGTCTCACTTTAATGCCTTTTTTCCCAATTTCGTTTCATCGGAAAGTAGGTCTTACACTCTTTTTAACAACTTTGTAAAGCTGAGGGTTTCATAGTTGCTTCGTCTGTCTCGTATAATATTATTATACGATGTTTGATTGAGAACTAACAATAAATAGGGAAATATTTGGTCCTACGAGACTAACGCGGGAGTTGAGGGCTGCAAAAACAAAATCACTATATATGAGATCATTAAGTATTCCAACCGGCAATGCTATTAGAATTCTCTTAGGTGGGAGAGGAAATAGACTAGGCCAGATGGGAATCGTAGTATCTATTTTATTTTTAGTTCTAGAGTTGAGGGTCAAACAAGTAGGAAAATTTTTAAAACAATATATTTACATATTTTTTTATATATGCAGAACTAACCACAACCATAATACAATTAGCCCGAGTCATAGAATTGCGTTTGGGAAGAGAGAAGAAAAAGGAGGAGGAGAAACGGAAAAGGGAAAGAAGAAAGGAAGTTAACTGAAGCAAGCAAAACAAGGAAGAGAGAGTCACTATCTTCAGCAATCAGCATGCAGTCGTTACGTGGAAGATACAGCTGTATAAAATCTCCCATCCTAAACCATTCTCACGTGCCAACCGCAACAACCTCTCACCTAACCCTGTCCTTTTGCCGTACTTTCACGTGACTTACTTCTCCGCACGAGTTCACCTCACGTGAGACTGATCTACGGTTAACTCCCACGTTTATTATTATTACCCCTTTTTAACCCCGCTTAACTTTTCCTTGATTTTTTTTTTACCATGTATTCGCGTTTATGAAAGGAAAATCTTAGTGTGATTCAAGTAAAATGTTTATAATCCTCATTATTCATCCAGTTAAAACTGAAAGTGGGGAATAAACGACGTCGGATTTAAAATGTAAATCTGAAGAATTTCAGAAACCAACAAAACCCGTTCTATTGCAGAAATAGTAAAATACTGGCCTTGGTCCATAATTTAACCTGGAATAATGGTCCCGGTAGGGTGGGCACGCTCATGGCTTGCCTTTTAGCAACAACTTGAATGCCTTGGATCCTCGCAATAATGCACTGTCCAAGTGGGTTTTTCTAATGAAACACTGTGAATTAATGGTAGCGTCACTGCGTCAGTATCCCTTTTTGCTAGTGCTCCTTGGCTACCTTTTGAGTACACCTTAATACGGCACAAATATGTAATTAAAGAATGATTTAGTGGATGCAGGCAGTTGATTGCTGCACATGGTTTGGAAAGAGGGAGGATGTTACCTCCCTCCCCCTCCCATTGAAGCTCATCACTTTTGTAAGGCCAAATGTAGTTCTATTTGAATAAAGTGTGTTTTAGTCTTTCTATATACTTCCCATAAAAGCGTGGATCCAAATGGATAGTAAGAAATTCATGCTTAGGAACCATAAGACATAAAATAACAAAAGGCGGTTGCAAAAGATTGCATGCATGTGGAAGAAGGATAACCAAAGATTATCAACCACGATAATGTAGTGTAGATTCTATATTATAGATTTGATTGCGAGATTGACTGCAGAACTCCAGTTACAATGTCTTCTTTTCGTGGTATTACACCAAAAAAATGACCGCTATTGTTTAACTTCCTAAACAGTAAACATAGAGGAAACCGGAAAGATAAATAAGCGCATCTCTCTTTCTTGAATTATTAACCCTTTATATTATAAGCCAGGTGTAAACAAGAGTAGTCCTAAATGGCTAAATTACCTCATCTGGGAGGTTGTAAGTTACGTGTGCGTGGTACTTCCCAGCAAAAACAAATGACGACCAAACGTCCGACAGCTTAGAGCTTTAATCATGTACCCAGAGAAGCCACGTATGAGAACATTTGTCGTTATGGGAGTGACGTGGCAGTTGGCATTGAAATGTATTGAAAGGGGTAGTGGGGGGACCAAAGTGCCTCTTTAACGGACCTAACCGCAGCATTTTTAAAAATCTGTTACGACGGCAATGGCAATGACAGCTAGAGGGCACTCGAGATAAAAACACCGCCGCGAGTTCCAAAGAGAATCAAACCATTGGGATTCGCAATTGGAGAGGCTTGTAGGACCCATCTCCATGATTTTTCGCTGCATGCAACATCCAAGCATTATCATCTGTGTTTAGAGTAGTAGAGTAGATCGTAGACTGGATTTTTCATTTTCCTGACCCCGGCAGGAGTAGCAATAGTAACGTAAGGAGAAGCGTGTGCGTATGCCAGTCCAGTGCCATCATCATCGTACGGTCTCTAACTTCTTTTTGTGTGTTTAACCCCTGATTTTGCTTGCTGTCATTTCTGACTTCCTGTTTCAATTATTTGGTTTTTGGGATTTTGACCCTGCTCTGAACTAAGTTTTCAAACTGACAATGAATGAATGGTTTGGATATAAGGAGAACAGAAGGCACAGTTTATTTGGGTACAGAAAAATACGTCCCTTTTTGAAATGCTAATTCTGTAGAGCAGGGTTTTCGGATTATTAGAATGTCCTTGCCAAGCAATTATTCCTGACCCGAGTAACAATCAAAGCCCTTTGGGCTTGATATCGTTAGTTATAAAGAATTCATTCTTCTGGGGGACCTTTGATTTTTCGAACCCGGAAGTGTTTTGTCGGGTTGCAGGTAAAAGAAGAAGTCCACAACCTGTAGTCTATAAAGCTACCAATGCCTTAATATCTCAGAATTTTAGCTTATTGCGTAATGATTTTGTTGTTAGTTGCAATACGTGTGGTGCTTAGCTGCTTGGGATGGTCCTTGATAGGAACAAATAACAAGAATAGTAAGGTATTCGTTTTTTTCCCCCCTTTATAGTTGGATTGGTTATGAACCTAATCGACGTCAAATGAAACAACTTCGCTGTCATAGACAGTCCCCGTTTACGTATTAACTTTGACTTTGTGAACAGGGATTGGTGAAGTTAGTGTTGTCACGGACCATCACAGACCACTAGCCCAACCGCCTACCACCAACCAATACAGTCTGTACAGATTAGATATTTTCATGCAATAATGTTGGTCAAATTTCAACCCCTCAACAGAACAATAAATTTTGAACGACCTTTGCCGTTTTGTACCGAAGAAATGGTTCTCCGCCCCTTTAGAGTTAACCTATCATTTAGTTGTCTATTAAATAAATATTTAGACTTATCGTATCAATCAAGTTTTTATGTGTTAAATTTTATGTAGCAATCGACTCATCTAAATAATCAACAGAAACTTATTAACGCAATACATCTCTTTAAGAGAGCTCCCTCTGTCAAGCCTTCTTCAAAATGCAAAATTTAATGTTTGTTAGTTTGGAGATAAGATTAAGTCTC
>JANKYE010000009.1:4115182-4126387 GCA_032467995.1 Erythroxylum dillonii | reverse complement strand
CAGTGTGATGTTTGGTTTTGTTTGTTCTGTCTTGGGTGGCATCCATGTATCCTCCCAGGGGGTATTTGGGTGTTACACTAAATTTTTTCAAAGATTTTTAAAAAACAAAAGTGATGTCCTTTTGCTTATAAGGGTTAGGCCTGGGTCAAACCAGGCTTAATTTTTTCATAAAATAAGTCCGAGCCTCGGTCAATCCTAAACTGGGCCGTTGACTTCAGATCGAGGCAGGCTTGGCTAGGCCAGGCCCAATTGCCATCTCTAAATACTGATGAGTTTTGCTTTAGTGAAAACAACCAGCATGAATTACTAACTCGCTATCCAAAAAACATATATATATTTGAACGTTTCGTATTTGAGGTAGCTTAAGGAGCCAAGGGCATTCATCCAAACTTTTCAAATTTTATAATTAAATCTAATTCAATCCTAGGATTAATGGGAATTCATCTAAACTTTTTTTTTCATAATTTAAGGTTTGTAACTTTTACAATTTTGATTCCAAACTTTAAGATCTATAACAATCAAACACTTCAATCAAGTTATAGAATCAAAGTCTGCTTTGATATCACTATTGAGAAATCAAAATAGGATTTAATCTTACATGCAATAGAATAATTACAAAACTTTTTTATATTAATTTACCGAAGCCAAGCTGACTTGAATTCCATTGATTAACTATAAATCATTATAAACCATGAATCGTAATTTGTACCTTACTCTGAAACTTGATTTTTTTTCTTATCCCTCAAATAATTTTTGAAATCGTCTCATCTTAACTACTGTAGTTGCATAAGTGTCTGATTTTTAATGGTATTCACAAAACCTGGTGAAAAAACTCTAATTAATTCTAATTAAGTACAAATTATGCCCAAATGAAATTTAATATTTAATATTTGTCCTTATTTATTAAATGTCTCAATCATAAAGTTTTACAAATTTTATAATCAAACCCAATATGATTAAAATAACTTTTTTCTCTTTAACTTGTTATTTATATGTTACCTATTAAGTTTCTAAATATGTTGACAATGTATATAAATTATAATTCTAAATAATATTTATGATTATATAAATTAAACTCATTTAATTTATCTTTAATTCTCTAATTAAATAATTTATAAAAATTTTTAATGAAATTAATTAAATTACAAAGAGAAGTTAATATATTTTTAACCTTTTATTTTCTTTTTTAAAGACCTTTTTCATTTTTAGCAAAAAGGACCACAAAGTCTTTTAGAGGATTTAATCCAAACTTTTAAGGAAAAGACCTATAGGATTGATTCCTAATCTAAAAATATATTTGAATTTAAGTTTCCGATTGGGTTTGAATTTTGCCCACAAACTTTTTATGTCGACCTAATCTGTCTTTGGTAAAACTATTTAAAATCTTTTATATATAGTAACGTGCTATAATTTATACTTAAATAATAGTTTTTCATTTGAAATAATTAATGCTTGTCAATTTAACAACTCATTATTATTCTTATATGATTTTTAAAACTGATACTATATTACTAATAAAACGGCCAGGGAAATCGAATCAACTGGACTAATCTATCCCTGAGTCAACAAATTCTCCCAGTACACCCGACCTAGATCTAGATGATTGACGAAAAAAACCTGGCTGAATTACATCGGGAGAAGGAAACTCAGAACGAACAATAGTAGTCACAAATTGGGGAAAAACCGTTCCCCAAGTCACAAAATTAGACTGGAACAAAGCCACCTTAGCTATGGCATGGGTTGTCCTATTCGTTGATCGTTTGATATGATAGACATCAATGTCCCAAAGCTCATGTAGAAGAGCTTTACAATCCGAAATAATCACCCCAGCATAAGATAAATCAGAAACACCATCCTTTAAAGCATTCACAAGTAGAAGACAATCTGATTCAATAACGTTACACTGTGTATGATTAATTTTTAACCAGCTTAGAACCGCTTTCATACCAATTGCTTTTGCGAGAGTAGGATCAGGGGGCCATAAAAAACTTAGCAAAGATATGAATAATGTTACCTTGGTGATCCCGAATCAGGCTGCCATAAGAGATACGTCTCATAGAAACATCCAGCGTTGCATCAAAGTTGCATTTATTCTGGCCAACCATAGGTGGGGACCAGCGAATGGGATGACCAGCCCTTGTGCCATGTTGTCCTGAACCATTCATGATGCCGTTAGCTTCTTCCCACTCCCTGCATGCAGTATGGACAGCCCACAATACCGCAGGAGCAGAGGATAAACTTTGTCCCCAGCTGACATCATTCCTTCGGTTCCACAAACACCACAAGCACAAAATGACAGTCTGTTGTTGATCCATTCCTAGTGTAAGAACTGTGTCAGTGATCCAACGCATGAGAGCTGCCCCATGGTCAGGTCTTACTAAAGCCAAACGGTCCCAACAATACCGGACCTTGGTATACCACAAAAGAGCATGGTCAATAGATTCAGCAGCTTCTTGGCAAAAGGGACATAAGGCATCGTCTACAATCTTCTTCTTGTATAAATTAAGTTTGGTGGGGAGGATATTGGATAGAGCATGCCATAAGAAATGCTTCACTTTGGGAGGCACCTGTAGTTGCCACATTAGTCGTCAAAGGAGACACCCACCTTCATCTGTGATCGAAGCACAATCCTTGAGCATCTTGTACGCGGATTTTACAGAATAGTGGCCTTGTCGTTCCCACCTCCATTTTCGCCAATCTGGTTTCATCATACTGCTTAAGGGTATACTCTTTATGAGCTGCACATCCCTTTCGCATAAAACCTCCTGGACCAGATCAAGGTTCCATCAGGTCGGATGGGGGACAAGCAATTCCTGCACATACACATCATCCATACCAGTATTATTTAGAGTATGAATCTAAGGAAAATCATCATCAGGTAGCCAGGGGTCAGTAAAAATGTTTATTGAGGCACCATCACCCACAGAGAGTCTGCAACCACTTCTTAATAACTCCTGGCTGGCTAGCACACTCCTCCAAATATAACTCGGATTACTGCCTAAAGTAGCAGTTAGAAAGCTACCACGGGGGAAATATTATGCCCTCAACACCTGGCACATTAAAGCTTCTTTGTTAGTGATTAACCTCTACCCCACCTTACCTAGCATAGCAATATTGAAGTCTCTCACACTCTTAAACCCGAGACCCCCACAATCCCTCCTCCTATTTAGCTTATCCCACTACATCCAATGAACTCCACCTTCTCCCTTTCCTTTTCCCTACCAATACGAATTCATAATCTTTTCCAGCTGAGTACATGTGTCTACCGAGAGAAGAAAGACACTCATAATATAGAGAGGAATAGACTGTAAAACATGTTTGACCAGAACTTCCTTACCAACTCTTGACAAATCAGTATCACGCCTCACCCTGAATTCTCTTCCAAGCTCTATCAACCACATACTTAAAAACCTCTTTCTTTTTTCTCCCAATTAATGAAGGCAACCCTAAATACTTACCGGGATGTGCTGATTGTTTAACGCCTAAACCTCTGGCCACCACACTTTTCATAGTCTTCGGGGTGTTAGGGCTAAAGTGAAGGTTGGGTTTGTCAAAATTAATCAATTGGCCAGAAGCATGCTCATACTGTTTTAGCCGCAACTGCACTTGCGATGCCTCTACCGGATTGGCCTTGAAGAACAAAAAGTTTTCATTAATAAAAAATAAATGAGAAATCGAAGGAGCTCTAGTGGCTATTTTAATCCCACAAAGCCACCCCCCATCTCATCTGTTTTGAGCAAAGCTGACAGCCCCTCGGCACACAGTACAAAGAGGTAGGGAGATAAAGAATCTCCCTGTCGCAAGCCTCAAACTCCCGTCCACCACCAGTAAAGCTGAAGTTGATAGTGGAGACACAATCAAGAACTCTATAAACCCACTTGGCACAAAATCCCAGTTTCCGAAGCATTTGCGCCAAAAAAGACCACTCTATTCGGTCATAAGCCTAGGGCCACCATACCCTCCTTCCCTTGACGTTTCCTCTTCAGCTAGTGGAGAATCTCAAAGGCTATGATAGCATTATCAGAAATTAGTCTCCCAGGTACAAAAGCACTTTGTGAAGTGGAAATCACATGCGGCAAAACCACCTTCAGACGATTTGCCATCATTTTGGACATAATCTTATAAAAAACATTACAAAGTGCTATAGGTCTGAGATCAGCAAATTTATCAGGCCTCTTCTTTTTAGGAATCAAAACCAATAAAGTTGAATTAAAAGAGCCTACCGACCTGTCAGAATTTAGGATGTCCAAGGCCTCTTTAGTGACCACAGGACCTACCACATCCCAAAATTGTTGGAAAAAGCAAGGATTTAATCCATCTGAACTAGGGGATTTGTCCGGATGCATACCAAAAACAACAGTATGAACCTCCTCCTTAGTGTAAGGTTGAGATAGCAAATAGTTATCTTCATCCGTTACCCAGTTAGGAACACATCGTATGACCTCATCGCAATCCCCCCCTTGGGTCTTTTAGAGGTCCTCAAAGGATTGGAGGATAAAATCACCCAAGCCCGAATCCCAATCAAGATTAACTCTTGCTTCAATTTTAAGCTTGAAAAGTTCATTCTTTTTCCTCCTCTTTGAAGCCATGACATGGAAGAATTTGGAGTTTTTATCCCCGTCACTCACCCAGAACTGCTTGGCCCTTTGTTTCTAGAACAGTTCTTGTTTGTAAAGCACCTCGTGGTACTCCCCTTTTGCACTGTCAAAAATCACTCTATCACTCGGGAGCAATGAACCCATTGCCTCATTCATCCGATGTTTTAACTGGGCTATAACTTGTGTGAATGAATTTTGAAATGTGAAACTCCAATGCGAGAGATGCTTACAGTACAACTGAACCCATTCCTCAAAATTGCATTCCGCACCAATGCGTCAGCCCTCCAGTACCGCTTGTTTACACTTCGTCTCTCGAACCCAACAATTCTCAAACCTGAAACGCTTAAACACGAATTGCTTGACCTTCATCCCAAGGGATAAAAACAACGTTGAATGATCTGAATTACTATGGACTAAGTTCGACACTCGAGCAAAATAAAAGATTTGATTCCAAGAGCGGGAACAAAGGACCCTATCGAGGCACTCCCTAACAAAATTGACAGATCCAATACCCCTTTCTCAAGTAAATGGGCAACTGTCCATCCCTATATCCATTAATGCGGCAACAGAGATAGCTTGACGAAATCCACTAATTAACCATTGTGGATGCACCACACGACCTTCTTTTTCTTTATGGCATAGGATGTCATTAAAATCTCCTAACACACACCAAGGAAGAAAAGACTTAGAGCGAAGAGAGACCAATAACTCCCATGACGCTCGCTTTCGAGATCGGCTAGGATTGCCATAGAAGCCCGTGAGGTGCCGTGACTCCAACCCTGTAAGCTGTACCCTGACATTAATATGAGAGCGAGAGAAACTGATAAGAGATGTCATAGCCCTTTCAAGCCACATTAGAGCCAGTCTACCACTATGCCCCACCAGGTTAACTACAAAAATACCTTCAAAGCCAAGTTTTTTCTGCACAAAATGAACCTTCTCAATCGGCACCATGGTTTCCATTAAGAAGACGAAATTGGGTTTCTTTGCAGACATCATATTAGCCAAACACCGCACTGTTCGTGGGTCCCCAAGCTCACAACAGTTCCAACTTAAAGTACTTATTGGCCCGGGCTGGCCCTGGTATCAGAACCCGCTAACTTCAATTTTTTCTACGCCTCACTACTAAACCCATGAAGTGGCTGACCTTCCACAATTTGAGAGAGTTTAAACCACTAGCCCCTCTACACAGTCGGAGTCTCTCATTTGAGTCTTCGCCCCATAATCCGAACGCATCCCCTGATGAAATTTATGTTGAAGTTTTTTGAATTAAATATGAGTTTATTGGAAACAATCTTTCTGTTAGATAAGAGTAAAGTTGCATATTATAGAATCTTTTTAAACCTTACGTCTCAACAAGACTTTAACTGTACGGTGACTACAATACTGAAGATTTATGTTGAAGTTTAATGATTAAGTCCTGAAAATGATAAATACAAAGCAAAATGAAATACACGTGAAATCCTTAGCTCGGAGATATTAAAAATAGATCATTTTCTTCTTAACTACCCTGCGACTTCTGAGTTGGAGACTCGATACTACAAACTATGAGACCAGATCTTCTGTCCAGTTTTACTCTGTCTTATTCTGTCTCATGAAATTTCAGTCATTTATTTTATGGGCCCCACGTGGGTCCTAAGTTTGTGGCTTTTAATTTCCTAACGTTCCTTTCTAGTGGCCCTAGATGTTTCACGCTATAGTTTGTGAGTTCAGATCTCCTGTCCAATATTATGGTGTCTTATTGTGTCCAATAAATCTCAGCTGTTTATTTACGTGGGTCCTACACGGCTGAGATTTATTGGACACAATAAGACATCATAATATTGGACAGAAGATCTGAACTCACAAACTATAGCGTGAAACATCTAGGCCACTAGAAAGGAACGTTAGGAAATTAAAAGCCACGAACGCTTTTCCTTTGACAATAGGAAACGTTAGTTGGATTGTGGTGCCACGGATGCTTGCGCTTGATAGTTTTGGAGTCTGTATGCCAATAGAGAGTAATTATTCAAAAGAGCAGGATTGGTACTGATAATTGTAAAGGAAATGGAATGCTTGCTTTTTCTTCTGTATTGATTTGCGGATGTCAATGTACCATTCCCATCTTCATGTTTGCAACTTGACTGGCTGCTTTATAATGGGACCGATAATTAAATCAGAACTGTGACAGAGAACGAGTAAGCGCCGCTTACCTGTACTTGTACTACTCCCCTCGTCGGGGTGGGCTTTGAGTTGGTGAGAACAGCAATTGGCTATTGATGTGAATTGACTGGGGATATTTTTTGCTTCTTCAACTTTCACACTCGTATCTTCCAGTCAATGAGCACTTAAGTCTAGTCTAATGCAATTATTCCCTCATAAATCCTTCATTAAGATAAGAGAAAGGAGTTGCAATGATAGAGTAGACAGTAGAGGGGACACTCGTATAGGCTCTATCTGAGTGGGGTATGTACCCATTTTGCCAAAGGAAATGTTGTTTTCAACAGCATGTGGTTGCCACCAAGATCCCCACGAACTTTGTACAAACGCCAACACTCTTCCAATGCAGTTTGTGACAGAAATTTGATGGTGGACTGTTATGGAAAGGGAGGAGATGGTATGATTTGAAGGTCTGAGGTCTGCGTCAGGTTTGTTAAATTTAGTCTTCATGTAAAGTAGCAACAAAGTGCTTGAAAATTAATCAAACATCTATTAACCCAATTCAACTGCAAATTAAATATTTGGTTTCATTTCTGTTTTGTATACTATATTTATATTTTAAATTTCAGTAAAAGATTTGTTTTACTTTACTACATTTCTTATTTATATTTATATTTTGATTTTTTAATTTCCATAACTTATTAAAATTATATAAAGAGATTTTTTATTGTTTAAATAAATACTATTTAATTATTATATATGAACTTATACTAAAAATTTATAAATATACCGAACCTTCTTTTTGTATTTTTATGAAGTGATTCTTTCCGTGACTTCATCCTGTATCATTATCATCACAAATGAGCAATTTTTGCATTTGGGCGGCGTTAATTGAAGTTGGCAGGACAACAGCAAACTTGTTATAGCTCTTCCCGGGGAGCAAGCAAATAAGTAAAGTTTCTTTAGACAACCTGGAGGAGTTGTCTGCACAAAAACTGGCATGCACACTCGCTCCTCGGTAGAATGTGTATCGGATTAGATTATAGAGCATGCCATTTTAAGTTCCTAACTGCCAACTTGTAACCTTTAATGCTGTCTGATAGTGCTCTACTAATGGAGCGTGGCTTTACACTCTCGAGTTTCCTCCTTGAAGCGCTTGGTTGTTGCAAAATTCTTTGTCTAGTCTTTTCCCTTTTAGCAATTGTGACTCTAATTAATATTGTCTTGTCTATTGGCAGCTCAATCTCTTCATCTCTCTCTCTTTCTCTGTCTACAATGGAAGCTGGACTTCCCATGCTCAACTGTCTGTTGCAGCACACTCTCAGGAGCTTGTGTTCAACTTCAGATTCTTCTCCTTCTAAGTGGGTGTATGCAGTCTTCTGGAGGATATTGCCTAGGAATTATCCACCACCAAAGTATGAATATATAAAGTGTCCTGTTACAAACCGACAATTATATAAAAAAGCTTAAAGAAATATGATTTATTTACATATTGAGCTTAATGTATGCCTAATGTCTACAAGTCTTGCATTTCTTTTTTCCAGGTGGGATTATGGAGGCAGTGCACTTGATCTTTCCAAAGGGAACAAAAGAAACTGGTAATTAATTGATTTGGGTCTCAAATTCTTAATTCTTTACCATAATTCTGGATTCTAATGTATGTTGCTTTTTCCTACTGTTTCCAGGATCCTTGTCTGGGAAGATGGATTCTGTGATTTTTGTGAATGCGAGAGGACGACAAGTGGGTACATGAAGGGGAGGTTTGGAGCAGACGTCTTCTTCAAAATGTCTCATGAGGTCTACAACTATGGAGAAGGGTGAGGTTTTCTGCATTCACATGATTTGCTCTCTGTTGGTGGTAAGTAAAATAGAAGGATATTTCATCTTAACTGGTTTCAGACTAGTGGGAAAGGTTGCAGCGGATAACAGTCACAAATGGGTATTCAAAGAGAACCCAAATGAGAGTGATCCTAACTTCACCTCCTCCTGGAATATGTCCATTGAACCTGTAAGAATATTAGTTCAAAGTTGTGCTATCAGATGAACAAATGCAAATTTCGGAGATTTGCTGACCTTTCTATTATTTTATAATATACAGCAACCAAGGGCATGGGAGTTTCAGTTCACTTCAGGAATTCAGGTTGTTGATATATCAGTAGTACGTTTGAGATGAGCTAGCCTACAAAATTTCCTATCACGAAGCCGTAACGCCTTATTCTAACTTTTTCTTTCGCAGACAATTGCCATCATTTCAGTCAGAGAAGGCATCGTTCAATTGGGATCTTTTGACAAGGTCTCTTTCTCATTCCCTGTCTAAGTTCCCTGCAACTAGTGTGCGATATCTCTAATGATGGTCGACGTTCATTTCTCAGATTGTCGAGGATCTTAATCTAGTAATCAGCGTACAAAGGAAATTCAGCTATCTCCAGAGCTTACCAGGAGTCTATGCCATTCAGAGGCCGTACCTACCCGTCCAACATCCTTATGTCCTTAAGCCCAATAGCCCGATGGTTGAAAAACAAGAAACAGCATTTCGAGATGATAAACGACAAGTAGTTGGAGCGAAGAGATTGTTTGATGAAACACATTACAATTCTCCGACCAAATCCATCAACCTGGGATGGAACAGTCCCCAAACTGCTATTACGGTACCACCTATTTTGCCTTCCATATCATGTAGTCTTGGAGCTTTGCTATCAAAGCTACCCCCCATGATGCCACAGTACAGTGATTCAGAGGCTATTGGCACAGCTTTGGTGATGAATGACAGTACAAGGCATAGGGTCAAGATCGACGGCCCTAAGCCTGATGTTTCTGACAAAATTGTGAAGGCTTTATGCCAATTAGATGCTTCTCAAGAAGAAAAGGCCATTCCCTTAAACCCACCCAAGTTTAGAATGAGAAAGTAGTGTTGTATTGGGAATCATCGATCAAAATCATTCTACTGTGCAAAATTCAGCTGTTTATCAAGCTAATTTATGTTAATTCAATAAGTGATCCAAATATGCTGTTGTCTCCATGCATTGCATGGAAAGATACTTGAATCTGACTCACAGGTTTAACGCGTAACAGGCCTGCATGCGATTTGCTTCGGTATAATCAGATTAATTGAAAAGATTAAGTTGATGTGTGAGCCTAACCACTGCATGATTACCAACATACACTACACGTAATTGAGATCAGGCAAATCCCTTCATTACAGGCAAGAATGGAGTTGACACTGTGGGGTCTAAAACCAGTGGTCTATCCCTCTCTTTTTAAGGAAGTGGTACTGAATCGATACACCATGGTCCCCAGATCAAATTGAAGACGAGATAATTGACTATTGGATTGATTGGTTTAGTGGGAAGTTTGGCATCCAACCTCCAGCAGGATGGTCCCCAACGTCGACTTTTTAATCTTCATTGTTGTTCATGTACCATATGGATATATAATTTCTGAAAAGATTGAGCCATGATTTAAGCTAATCACACCCTTTTTTTTCCCGAAAATTACTAATCACACCCATTTTATCGTTGAAGAGCAGATATTGTCCTTGTTTAAAACAGAACAGTTACTATCTAAAAGTTTCATTTGCTTGTAGTACAGAAGTTTGGCTGCATTCTGTTCTTACCTTTTTTCTTTGATGGTAAGGATGCACTTTACACAGAAATGATTCCTCTTACTTATAATGCAGATCATGGCTGAGTATAAACAGAAACCCAATATTATATCCTTCTCTGGCCTTGAGGGGTTGTTATCGTGTTTTTCTTCCATCAATCAAGAACTTCTTCAGCCCCATAAAAGTGGCAGCCGTGCTGCATTTTGTGAAGTATCTTTGCCTAATCATTTGAAAATGTATTAGCTCTAGCATCCGGCACATTGGGTATTTTGGTTATCTTTTCTAACAAATAAGGTTAACAAGTTTCACATGAATATAATTCGTAACTATAAGGATTTTTTTTTAAATGTAACTTGGTGATTCTAGTTCCGGTGATATAATCTAACCAACAATGCCATAAATAAGATGAATCACTTAACTTTCTTTTCTTACTATGTATGATAATAATTGGCCTTTCAAAATCTAATTCATACAAACCATTTATAAGTAATTCAAATCTATTAAATAAACATCATCTTTATAAAAAGAACAACTCTTATTTTAATAATAAAGATAAATACATTCAAATATAAATAAGAAATAAAAATGACGTTTTTTGTAATTACAGAAACATAATAACAATTACTTAGTTCTAATACAAGGTCAAAAAGCAACGCTATACTACAAGTTCCTACAACTAATGCAGCAACTCTTACTCCATTTTCAACTTGTAGATTCACTTCGCCTTTCTTCAACAATCTACTCCATGTTAACATTTGCATGTTATTACATATATGAGAATCACATCCAGTATCTAATACTTAAGAATGTGGAATAGAAGTTGAAAATTTGATCTTAATCATAAACTTATCTAAAGAAACAGTTTTC
>JANKYE010000009.1:4034004-4047830 GCA_032467995.1 Erythroxylum dillonii | reverse complement strand
TTATATATCCATCTACATCAGGACAAATATCAATCAGCTTGTAAGTAACTACGATTGTGATGTAAGGCGATCAAGCATAAATTCGCTTAGGTAATTATGCACCAATAATAAAGCACAAATCTTATCAAGAAATTAACAGATTTGATAAATTCAAAGAAGTCAAGCTCATGTCTACATGAAGCATTGAAGAGATATGGTCATGCATTGCAAGAAAAAAGGCAGAGTCAGAATGTGAGAATCCTAGTGTCGCAGCTTCTTATTCATTTTTCTCTTGTATATAGATTTTTCCAGTTCACCATCATTTTGGTATTGCAATTTTTGAGCACTACTTTTAGCCATGTCTTTGTGAAACTAATCTTTAATGTGATATCACTTAGTAATTATGTTTGGGGATGAATATAGCAATTGTTATATATTTGTGAATAGCATGTTATCCATGAAGCAAAAGGAAATAAATATAGCATAGCATTTTATACAACTAACAGCTGCAATTGCAAAAAGAAAAATACAAATTCAATACCATAACAGGTTCTTACAGTTATTAATATCTTTCAAAATCATCTTACCCAAGACGACTGTAAGCATAAATCCTCAGCAGCAACTTGCAGTACGCTGTACAAGAAGAAAGACAGTTAATTGGATCATTTATGTCAGGTGTATTATCATAAACAAACTTCTATTCACTTATAAATCTTTGATGTTGGAACCTAACACTAAATAGTTCAAGTTTTTCCAGAGAAACAAATTGTCTCTGGTTATACACTGTTCTTCAATAAAATAACAAACATTGGATGTGGCTTTGCTCTAATGATCGTCTCATCACTCTACCTAATGATTTCTGATGGTCTCCATGGCTTCTGCCACTTCCATTTAAACTGTAAAAGCCACTGGTGATGACTTCTCTTCCATCTCCATAGCCTCCCTCCTTGACCTGAACCTGATAGTCTTCTAATTAGCATCTAGCTTGATGAAACATGCAGAGTAATAAGAACTATAATAGGAAGATAATTACGCACCATCGTATGCTTGCTAATCTTCTAGATTTTTGTTTGCATTACCTCAAATTTACGACTTCCAAATGATGCAGGGAAATAAAAGTATGACAAAGTGAGATCTTACTGTGGCTGATGTCGCCAAAGCAATTGCGACAGCTTGCTCTCTCAATTTTAGCTCCTTCTCTACTTCTTTTCTCTATACTTCACTCTGTCGCAGTAAAGTTACAAGTTCCTTAAATTGTTCTTTCATTTCTTTAATCTCCATTTCCTTCTCCCACAATTGGCACCTTGCATCCCCAAGAGAATTAAACATATATTGGAGTAAGTTCTTTGAATCTCCCATTGAACGCAGCTGATTCCAACGTCCACGATTAGTGAATGCACGTTCCCTCTCTTCTGCCTCTGAAAGTTGTGAAGCCATAGATACAAGTGAATTTGATGATATGCCTAGCATATTCTCTAGTGAAGATATTCTGGCCAATCTGGCATTCGGTGACATCGAAGAAGCCCTAATAGCAAAACAGGGGGAAAGAAAAAAGCAAATTGTGATATTACAACTCTGGTTTCAAGCATTTGTATACTACTTACTTAATGATTACATTGTATTGATATAAGAAGGAATGTTAAAAGTGAATTTTTTTTTGAAACTCCTACCTGGCAAATCCATTTTTCCCTCTAGGAGGACTTAGCCCCTTTGAAGCAAACTCATCAACCTGCTTCAGCACAGCCAATTCTTCCGCCAGTGCAGCCCTCCTGTAAAAGATGGCATCAACAAACACAAAACTAGACAGGCTACATGACTTTAAGAAATGATAGGCCTAGGAGTAAATTACATACACTTGGCTTTGCTTCTCATACTCGAAGCGAACTTCATGCACGTTCACCATGACTTCTAGCTCATGATCAAGCCACCGCTGGAAGGACTTCTCATTGGTCTGCATATGCAGAAAAGAGAATAAGTTGCTTCATAAGGATAACCAGAAGCATCCACTGAGAAGATTATCCAAGACAATTACCTGCCCGTTTGTTCCTCCATTGCTGATAGCTGGAAGATGGCACACATCAGCAATTTGATTTATTAAAGGAAAACAAATAAGGGATCAACCCCATGTTTTCATAAAGTATAGAACCTCCTAATATGGCACTCCAAAATTTAACCATCAATAGCATAGACTTAGATGATCAGAACTGTTCATTACATGTGCTTCCCGTAAAATGTACTTCCATTTACGAGACAGAGCATTTGCATATAAAGCCCATTACGGGGGATATATATGCATGAAATCTACCTGAGTTATCACGCAGAGAAGATTTACGGGCTTCAAGCAGCTCTTTTAGCCTCTTGGTGGCCATTGCAGCCTCCTCTGTTTTCCTCTGGAGAACCTGAAATAAGGTAGAATGGTATGATACACATTTTCATAACAGAACAGTGATGCTACAAGAATAAATCTGAAAGATCACAACTAATATCACAGTTCTACAGCTTCCAAAACGAGACTACATTTGGGAACTCTTGACTATGAGTGTATTTTTATTATTTTCATATTTATCAACCGGTAGATTGGGTAGTCTGTGATCTGTATTCGGGATGGAAAATTCAGTAACTATTCACGCAAACTAAGCTCACCAATTTCTGGCGCTGGTTTAAAGCTTGCAATTTATGTCTTTCATATTCATTTCTTCTCCCTTCTTTTCGTAACTGCATAGCAAATGTATAAAGGCTGAGAAGAGTGGACGGAATCTAACTATAGCAACTAGTGCAATTATTAGTGGCATGAGATACAAAAACCCTATGCTTATAGATGCAAATGAAACCAAATAAGCTAGGAAAGGAGAAGTACCTGGAGCAGTTCCTTTTCACGGGAAGCTTTCCATTGTCGAAATTGCTCTGCTTCTTGTTTCATTCTATGTTGCAGGTGAACCTACACACTCATAAGGGGAGGTAAATAAAAAAAGACCAAGAACTATACAGATGAAAGAACACAATGAAAGTGACCAGTAACAATAAAAGATGCGATATATCAAAATGCAACACAAACAAACTACCAGATGATTACCTTTTGGGCTTTTATAGACTGAATTTCCTCTTGTAACCGCTTTGCTGCTTCATCACTCTTTTGCTTTTGCTTTAACAGCTGGACCTGATTCTCTTGCTTCTTCTTAAGTTCCAGAATCTAGGAACCATATAAGAATACTAACAATGAGAGTGCAATACGAACAACAAGGATGCAATATATAGGTGCTTATTTACCTGTGCCTCCAGTGATTTCAATTTCTGGGAATGAATATCTTGCAACTTTTGTGCCTGTCCATCAGAACCGGCTGAAAGATTCTCAATTTCAGTCAATAAATGATCCCTCTCTTGCTGCAACAATAGAACAAGTGAGTGAATAAACTTTCCTGTTTCCAGAGAAACTTGGATACGTTTTTATGTCGTCATCTAACCTGCACAGCCTTTTTTTCATCCTCCAATTCCACGATTTTCTTGCCAAAATGTTGCTTGAGTGCTTCAGTATCAATCCCTCCAAAAAGTTTCATTTCTGACTGCTCATACAAACATGAAAAACAGGATCACATTGTGAATCACGAAAACCGTTACCGCCAGATAATTCCTTATCACAATCTAAGCACATTGCTACTGCATACTCTCATAGATGATAATGATTACACTAACAAAATTCATGCAGATGCTCTAAGCTCCATAGCTTCTCACACTACTCCCTGTCGTATTCTACTCTCCTCTAATTTCCCATAATTATGGTTATATAGTTAGAGATGGCAGCTGCGTGTAGCCACAAAACTCATGTAATCTTACTTCAGAAATTTCTGGTTCTCAGTTATACCCATTCATGAATTTGAAGCTCTTTTATTATATTTTGGACTTGGCCGGATAATAATTATTCGGTGCTTCTGATTAAGAAGTCTCAACTATAATTTAACAAATATATGCTTCTTTCATCACAAAAAAGTGAAAACTTCATTCTAACCTCTTTCTCCTCCAACCTTCTGTTTAACTCATGCAACTCTTTGTCCATTGTGTTCTGCAGAAGCGTGTGCTCCCACTCCTTTGCTACTTCTTCATCAATTTCTCTCGAATCGTCTGTTCAGAAAATGGATTTTAAACAGCCCGTGAAATCAAAGCAAGAACTAAAATTGAAAAAAAAAACCATTTTAAATCTGAAGTTTACCTGCTATGGTTTCACCCATTTGATAATCTGACGTCTCTATAGTTTGCAAGCTCCTTTTAAGCCCATCACTTTTCACAGAACAGGGACTACCATCCTGAATAATGTAGCATAAGATTAACTAACGCTAGGCCTAAACTTGCAATAATTCACATATACTATTACGACGGAATCACAGACACATTGGGCAAAGTGGAAAGGAATAATTGGTCTAAAAACATCTCCGGAGCAGTAGTTACATACTTGAACATCTGTTTCACAGTGCTCTACAGAAGAGCATCTACTGCGGTATTCATGAAGTTCACGGCAGAGATCCTCATTATTAGCTTCAAGCCAAGCAATCCTTTCCTTGAGAACCTACAAGAATCGCTCATTACATGTACAATTCATCCACAAATTACCAATTTTGCAGAGGAGCTGTAAGAGGATAAATGGTTTCCTTGGTATTTTAAATATATCTTGAGTTTAGCCTATTGAGTAGAAGACAACAAGGCACATTTGTAAGTACCTGAACTTCGTCCGTTGAACATCCTCCTCCTCCTCCGCGGGCACAAAGTTCTGCTTGCAAATACTCTAGCTGTTGGCGCATCTTTAGCATTTCACTGAACATCGGGTCCCTGTTGACCTGTCAAGGATATAAACAGAAACACGTTATACATAAAACCTTGATGAAAGCATTATGTCCTTGCAAGTATGTCAAAGCAAAATGGAGATTATCAAGAGAGCAATATCCTAAGAAAACTTACAACAGGCTTATTCTGGATATTTCGAGCTCGATTTGCATACTTTAGCGTGTTGAGCGTTTCCTCAGCGTTGATATCAGCAGGACTAATGCAGGCTAAGAGATGGAATTAGACAATCAAAAAATCAACCAAGTTAAAAAAAGGAAAGGGGTCAAACGGAAACGGAAGAAAGGAACAGGAGCTATCAGCAAAAGGATTAAGGCAAAAATACCTATCATAACAGTTCTGCTATTTCCACCTAGTGAATCCTGCCAAATAAATGTACGTCGTTCAGGTGTAAGCCTAAAGACGTAATCAATAGAAAAGACATGAAACTGAAAGAGAGTGCATCGTGGGCATCTAGTGTTCGTTCGTCTGGATAGGTTGTATACGAGGCAACATGTTAATTTTGCTAGCCACGTTTCATTTTCATTAATGCAAGACGATGCTTAGACCAAAACCGGATAATAGCTGTATAAAATATATGATTGAAGGAACATGATTATACAAACATCATTCATAACACATATGCAGGTTCAAAGTGGTTTTTGGGTCAATATTCAGCATCAATTTTGGCCCAATAGACGTGCAATTCTACATTTCTCAAGTTTGTCGAACATACCTGCAAAAGCCGAGTAAGTTTACTATCCCGATAAGGAACATGAACACCTTCTTTGCGCTTCTTTTCATCACCAAGTGCACTGATAACATTGCCAAGTGCAAGAAGGCCCTTGTTAATGTGAACTCCTGTTAAAACGTGAACTATCAATCAGCTATGATTTTAGAAGTAAAATTCATTTGCAACAATTTGTGAGCAAGGCCACCAACCTTCTTTGAACCTCAAACCATCAGAACCTGTTCTTTTGGCTCGCTCTGATCCAGCAAGATCTACCAAATGCAATTTTGCACATAGATATTCTTCATTCATACTTCCATTAACACTGTTATCACCTGGGAGAACTGGACTGAGTTTACGCATTTGCTCTAAAGTGATGGTAAATATCGCGTGTGAACGACTACAAAGACAGATGCATGAAAGTCATGAGTCATACTATATCTCTGATAGTAAGGGTATCTTTAGATGCAGTATATCTTCAATTTTATCTGTTTTTAAGTATCTATATGCACATATAAAAGTCCATGACCCACCTGGACTGATTGTTCATGTTTGTACTCCCTGTTGCCCTGCTCAAAGATCCTTGTTCCAGGCATGCGGCCATTTCCTTAAACGTGCTGACACTGACCTCAGTAGAGCCTGCCAACGTTATCACGCCGTTTGATGATTCACGAATTTGTATTGGTGGTTTGCCTGGGAGACTTGATTTTCCTGTGTGGCCATTAGCAGCGTCTGATTTGTTCACAGAAGTTGAATCCAGCAAATCTTGAACTTCTTCTTTGTGAATCTTTCAAATCAAAAATTTTAATTTAGAAGATCGTCTTACAAGTTCGAGATGCATACATTTGACACAGATGAGTCACTAATAAAGCAATTCAAAGCTGTTTGCAACTGCAGGCTTATAACTTGCCAGGAAATACATTCGATTGTTCAAAGGTTTGAAGATACTACTCTAAGAGAAAGTAGCAATAATTGAGCAATCGTTCCAAAACTGGACTAGTTGCAGACAAATAAAAAAAATATGGAGTCTGAAGGGTGACTTTGGGAGACTGGAAGAGTAAGATTATCTTGGCAGCATCTACATCACTGCACGCGCATTATTGGAAGGTCTATGGCTGTTGAATACCACTACTGTTAACCAATGATGTGTTGAAGGAGACTGCTCAAAACTAGCTGTGCTGAATTCAGGTGACGAGTGTTTGATTTTGGGGCATTAGGTCAGAGATTTCACGTAATCTTTTTATTAAACTTAAATGGGTTCCTGAGGAAGTTTGATGTGTTTCTCATAGGTTAGCTCTCTCTGTAGAACTGCTTTGTATGACAGTTATATTTAAAGCCAGATATCCGATGTACTAAAGATATTTTCTTCAACTGCTTCGCAAGAAATGCCGATGTTTTATTATCTAACATATCAACAGACAGACGTACACACTCATAAACACAATACAGTGTTCATGAAACAACTGCATTGGGGTTAAGGAAGGAAAAGACATGCTTTGACGAACCTCAATAAAAGAAACCTGCAGTTGGAATTCTGTCTGATGCTTTAATTCTTCAATCTTGCTGAACAATACATTCATGACTAGGGGAATGATTCCCGTTTGATGACCATCTTTGAAACCAGTACCCATTGTATAAGTCTTGCCAGAACCCGTCTGAAACACATTGAAAAGTAAACAGAAGAACAAGAAATCTCAGTGTATTTATATTCCACTTGGCTCCATTTCAACGGAAAATAAATTCTCACCTGACCATAGGCAAGAACAGTAGCATTATATCCTTGGAAAAGGCCATCAACTAGGGGTGCAATACATTCTTCAAACATGGCAGACGACGGTGAACCAGTACTCCCATAGACATGATCAAAAGTAAATGAATGTATGCCTATCTGTACCTGCAGCATGACCAGAGCCGACAGATAATCTCAGACATTCAACTTAAAAATCAGGGATAGAATATCCTTTCAGAAAAAGCCAGAGTGCCTTGAAGGGAACTGGAGATGACAACTGATGGAAGGAACGAAAGAAAAAGTTTAACATATTCTACGGTATTAAGAAATTAAAATGCCTTGATGTTAAAATTATTGTTTACAAGAAAGTACAAAGCTAGTTTTTGGCATTCTTTGGTTAAAACTTCTTAAGGAAGGAGAAAATAAAGATGGAGACCACTTAACCGAAATAAACAATAGAAAAATGAACAAGAGTACAGCACTGCACTTTACAATATGGTTTACCATTCCTGCTCAACGAAAGAAATTATTTTTCTTCACAAAATAATTCATCAATTCGTCTACTTCGACTCTTTAACATTGGAATTTGCCGAGACAAACAAATACAGGAGCTTTTTAAGAACAAGTGCAGCAAATGAAGCAATTCATAAAACATGTCAGAATTTGATTGTAACATGAAAACTGGCCGACCAACCTCCATGACCGAACATTCTCAGAAGAAGAAGGGCAGAATACTAAGTTAATCAAAAACCCAATCTCAAAATTCAATTCTTTGAACTGATTGTTTAACTGATTCCCAGGAACTTTTTCCTGTATTTCGAAGAAAAAAAGTAGAAATTCGATGACAGAACAAATGGATATTCCAAGAAGTTTTCTCTACAGCAAACAATACCCAGGTTCCAAAATTCATGAACTATTCCTGGAGCTGCGGCTCATTACGACCCTATAATAACAAGTAGACACCCCAGTAAGCTTAGCATGTTCTCTCAACAAACTGACAAAGACGAAATAAAATCGCACTTAAGTTAAGCCAACGAAAGAGGCGCAGCATGAAACTGTCTAAATCGTCTCATAAATCATAATAGCATCAAAGTTTTTTAAGTTAATCTAATATCCCAGTGATATTACAGTTTAAAAATTCAATTTCCAATGCTGACAATTAAGGAAATGTCAGGCGATGACTGACTTCTGATCTAAAAACAGGCATTAGTAAGCAACCTCTTCCGAGTCAAACATGCAAGCCTCCAGATTTCCCATTTAGAGAAAGTAAACAGTAAATCTTTAGGCACTATTTCCAAAGATCTAGATCTCGCAAACGGACTAAAAATTCCATCTTGATGACGGGGAAAGTCAAAGGACCATAACTTTGGACAACCATGAACCAACCAATGGAAAGCACCAGAGTGAAAAAGCCAATTGCGTCAAGTTCACAGACACCGTAATCCTCACATTCTGGAGACGAGGCGTACCTGAGGCTTCCCCGGAATAACAGTGACACAATCTTTACATCCCTGAGCACGCTCATCGGCGATGAGGGGTCTGACATGAACGGCAACTTTGACACAACAGTCTTCTGCCGCACCATTATTGCCGTTCGGAGAAACTGGCACAGTGGTAGAAGCCGGCGAGAGAGGTGGTTCCATTGAGGAAGAGGGGAAAAAGTTAAGAAGCTTTGCCAAAGAAATTTACGAGTTGAAGTGAAGAGAGTTATTAAAAAAAAAAAAAGGGAAATGGTGTGGAAAGATCAGTTTGGTTCTCTGGACCGTTCTCAATGTCTGAGATTTTGAAGAAGAATTTATGACAAGAAAGTGATGTTACAACCACAATAATAACAATAACAACAGTAAGGTGTGACTTGGGGTTTTTCTTTTCCTCAGACAGTATGGAATGCAGAGTGCGGGCGTGGTGTATATGTGTGTGGTTAGAGGAAGAGAAAGGGGCAGTTGGGGAATTATTAGAGGTGTATCAGTATTCAGTAGTAGTGGTGGAGGAGTATAAAGGAAAAAGAAAGTTAACTGCAACAACAACGTGAACAACGTAGTACTACACTATACATTCATTTTCCTTAGTCTTGACTTCTACTTCTGACATATACATGTAACACACACGCACACATCTCAGCCTCAGCCATGACCGAGTTGTGTTCTGTTGTTGGTTAAGAAACTTTCATGACACTCTTTCCCATTTTGCCCCTCTGGACTTTTCCATTTCCCTTTAGTTTACTTATATCAGATAGTTATGGGAGGCAACTGGTGAAGAATATGTATAATGATGTTTGTGGCTGATGATTGTACCCTCAAGAATGGGGTGGAAAAGAAGAACAAGCACGTGATATCCAGTCAATTCTACGATTCTGGCACGAGCAGTATATCTATTCCACATAATGTTTTAACATCTACTGAAACCTTTTCAACCATTCATTTAATTTCCAATTAGACATTTTATTACCATCTGGCCGTATTGAGACTCTCACGGCGGAAAGGGGCTGAGACTGGGGAAGAAAAGACATTAAAAAGAGAGACCCACAGGGTTGGACATAGCCAGCTGGTGGTCTCACAAGCTCACATGACAATCCTCCAGTGGACCCCCACTCTTCACTTGGTCAGAACTCGCAACTCTTTATGGTCTGGTCCCATACTTACTGAGAGATTTTGTGGCGTTTAATTAATTAGGACTGTTCGTATGTTATTGTATTAGTGTCACCCAGCACTTTTTAGGATGCATAGACGACCAGCTCATCTTTTGGATGAAAAATGAAACGAACCGTCGAGTCCACGCACACCCACTGCCTTCCAGTTATGAAACAACTTTTCTTAATCATTCTAGTAGTTCCCATTTCTTTTGCTTTGCGACGTCTCAAAGGTCTGAATGTGATCCTCCGGCGGATGTGAAAGAGCAATCTGATCATTCTCATGTCAAATCTCCCTTCCTTCACCAATTGGATACGGTTTTTTGAGCAGATCAAGTGAAATAAACAATCGGTGGTTGTATCAGCTGTTGGATCGTTAGGATGGTGTTAAAAGAAGCTGTGTTCAAATAAGATGAGCAAGCTCAATCAGTGATATCGAGATATTGTCGGCTCAAAACAACTTCCTAATTTGGGTCTAAACTTCGATCTTACTTGCATGCCTCTTATGTTTTTGGTCATAACAACATTGAATTAAGGTTCAAAAGTCCATATCATATGAGGCTGAAGATAATAATGACAACGAGCTTTACAAGTGTTCATGTACTGATTAGAGATAATATGAGTTTATAGGAGTCTGATAGGCTCTTCTTACCATACCGTAATGGAGCGTGCCAAACATTTTCTGTGGGCCGTGTTGCCTTAACAACCGAAAACTAACCATACCAAATTAGAAGCATCAAAATCTTACACCACAATTTAATAACATGAGGTAAGAACATATTTATGTGGTAGACTGCAAGTTAAGCAAACTTTCAGTGCAGTGTAGGCATCAATTTCTGTCTGCAACTGTCTTAGCTGCTTTATTCACAAGAAAGAAGAAGGAAATGGAACAAGAAAAAAAGAAAGCTGATACGAAGGTCCAAAACCCAACTTTCCTTTTCACAACCTAACTCTTCACTCATTGGATTTTTCCCTATCCGACCGTTGCCTTAGAAGCAGACCGTACAACAACTGCGTGGAGGCCCCCTCCTCCACTTATCATGTGGATCAGATTGTAGCAGTCGTGTAGTTTTTCTAAAGGCATACCAGTTTACTTTAAACCCCATGCTTCGAACCCATCTTACCAAACTCCAATGAGTTTAAGACAAGTAATTCACGTAGCTTCGTGTAGCAGTCGTGTTTAGTGTCGGCGTCGTGATCTTGCTTCTTGGATCCTTGGGTTTGACGATTCTATGTTTTGTTTGTCTACATGTATGCACCAAACAGGACAAAAGAAACTGTACGCGTTTGGAGCTATTCTACAACATGAACCGTATAAGAAATAAAGCTCTTGTACTATGTGGTGATACAAATCATTTAGTCCACCGAACTTGTATATTCATATATGGTGTTATAATTCTTTATAGGAACGTGTGATATCTTGTTCCCCAACTTTGGGGTAGGGGATGGAACTGTCATATCTTGCAATCTATCCTGAGATAGGCCAAGGACAAGAATCTCATTTTTTGTATCATACTTTGTTGTATCTACCTGCCTAATTAGAAGCTGAGAATGATGGTATATATGAATCATTGCAAGTTTCTCTCCTACGAACAATTTCTTGTAAGTTTATTGAACATCATGAATCATGAAACTAGCCCTTTCCTCAGGACCTACACCCATTCTGCCAAGCTTTTCCTTTTCCTTGCCTGCGAATCTAAATTGAGGTGAAATCAGTTTTCAGACACACAAAATGCCTCCTTCAAGTTACAGGAACCCAACATAGCTTTCTTGTTAGGCCATCAAGGATATCAGCACATGATTGGATGGAACAGATTCCTATTTCAACCCAAAGCAGTAGCTTTTTTTATCGCTTGAGTTTCAGAGAGGAATAACGAACCACTTGGGTAGCTGTTGACATATTCTTGATTCCAGCATTTGGAACACTTTTCTACTACTTACTTTTTCTACACCATGTTCATTACACATGCTTCCACTGAACTTTACACCGGGACACATTTTCCTAATCCTTACTTTTTATCCAAACTATCCTACCCCTTTCTGTCCCCTCTCATTCTGTCACTAATCACTCTTTCTTAACCAAAGAATTATTAACACCATTATTAAAACTAACTTGGCCATATCTTATCATCCAATCAGCTCAGCTTCTGCTAATCAGTGCGCTGACTGTTTTTACACTTATTGGCATAATCCCAAAGGTTTTTTTTTTAACTTCATAGAAAACATATGACTCCAATGGTATAATCATCACTTGTACCGTTTTATTGACATCCTCAATCCAAAAATGTGCATGTGATGCTTTCGTTTGTCTTCCATCATCAAATGTCTCTGATAAAAACCTGCTACAAGCCACGTAAAGGTGTTTTTATCCAAAATTCTTAGACGCGTAGAGAGACACAGCATGATGGGCATGGGGTAGGTGCCTCTTGATTTGGACTTGGCAAAGGGTATGCTGCTTAGCTACTAATAGTCAGTGGGGTTGGCTCCTCTCTGCAGGCAAATTCAGTCCCCGTAAGTATACACTCACTAATAAAATGACAGGACAGTCCCACAACTGGAAAGTGCCACGCAACCCGTTAGGAATTATGACCCCTTTAAACTTTCCCTTTTTTAATTGTGCTTTCAAGGTCAGTCACTCTTGTTGTTCATCTTGTACAATCAATGCTGGAATTTATTGGTCCAACAAGCAAATAGAAGACCACCTATGTATTGATACCACTTGAATGGTCTCCTAATGTCTGAATCACCCGACCATGGACATGGAGCATCACGTAGCTTTTGAAGCAGCAGCATGATTCTGGGATTTGTAGACGAAACAATTGAGCCTGCACAAATTGGGCCTGCTCTATGTTTCTTGGATTTTAGACTCAAATCAGTTGTAAGTATGAAATTGATTCGGGACTGGTGTAGTTTCGTCGGGCCTGATCCACAATGCTCGGCTCCGACATTATAGATTTTAGTTCTTAAGACAATGTCTATATTAACTTTAAACTGAACCCGGCAGGCACTTTAAATGTCACAAGGACAACATTGCAATTTCGAAGCAACTCTATCTTCATCTTCTTTCATTAGACTTGCATGTTCATTCGGATGCAAAGCGATTCTCATATATCACATGTACTTAACACAACACTCTCCTGGGACCTAATCCTCTGCCCTACCCTACCCTGTGCTAGAGGATCTAAATGCTAGATAATCTAAATGGATGGTTTAGATCCTCTTGCACATGTACTCTACCCTGTGTCAGAAGATCTGAAGGTCACTCTCCTGACAACATATCAAAAATTTTACTTTTCTCTTACTCAGTAGCGGAGCCAGTAATTTAAAATAGGAATGTCCAAATATTTAATTTTTTTTTAATTTTAAAAGACCCAGTGCATCACTAATCTCTAAATAACTCCGTCCTGATATATATATATATATATATATGTGCGCGCGCGCCTTCGCGATTGCTCTCACTCCATGGATCGTACTTTGCTTTTTCTAAGTTGCTTCCTTTGTTATATTGGGGGTTATTTGTGCTTTTGTTTTGTTATTGTTTGATGGATTGGGTTACTAAATGAAGGGGAATTAATTGAGAATAGCTCTTCCAACTCTTAGTAGTGTTAAGAATACCAAAAACCCTTTCAGTACAACTTCTCAATAATAAATGAATTCGAATAAAAACTGCTCGAGATCCACTAAAATTGGCAAGGGTCAATTGAAGAACTCGAGTGATCACTAAAAATAAGCTTGATAATAAGTTTGGTCAGATCACACTAGGATTTTTTCCTCAAATGCAGCATCAACGAGCTTAATGTGAAATTGAGTCTGCAAAAATGATATTGATTTAATTTATAATTTAAGAAATATAAATTTTTTGTTATTTTAATTTTTTATAAAATTTTAAATTTTAACTATATTTTTAATATATTAAATTAAAATAAAATTATTTTAAAAATTGTTTATAT
>JANKYE010000009.1:3996117-4011163 GCA_032467995.1 Erythroxylum dillonii | reverse complement strand
ATACATAATAACTAAATATGAGTGAAACATTTCTTATCAATATTTTTAGTATTTAAAACAAAATATTAACATAACTATTAACTTTGTTTAATATTATACATAATTAGTAATTTCATTCTTATATTTTTATATATTTTTTATTTTGATTCTTTCATTACTGATTATCAAACTTAAAGGTTATATTTTAAACAAAAAATAATACCGACATGTTATTAACTTTTTAAAATCATATTCACGGTTGACCCAAACTCGGTCTACTGAAAATTTGAGTGAAATCTCAACCCTAACTCATTTGGTTTGTAAATTTGCAATCTCATAATCTCTTTATTAACTCAAATGATCTCCTTTTGTACTTATTATTTTTAAGACTAAGTTACTAAAATTTGATCGGAAACTATACTACAATAACAATGACACATAAGATCATTACATGAAAATAATTTTGTAATCAATTTAAATATTAATTATAGAATTATATTATTGTCATTGTGGAAATAACCTCGTGTGATTTACAAAAAACGAATGTTGCAAAGAAACTTGTATCCCATACAATTGAGGATTCGAACATGCATGTAGGTATTAGGATAAATCTGAAAAGTGACGTGGCAACAAATCCCATACGTCTGGTGGTGAGTTGGCAGATTCTGTATTTGAATTTCTTATTTATGCTCTTTTAATTGAGTACGTTACACAGGATTTGATTACTGCTAAATACCTAATTGACTTGATTTATAAATTATTATATCAATCCGACAATTTATTTAGTGCACATTTAAATAACAACAGTTAAGAATTCTTTTATTTGTACGGAATCTTACACCAGATAACTACAAGAACATTTAAGAATTTATAATAGTTTACAAATTTTTCCATTTTGAACTAGCTTTTAAGATACTATAATAGAAAGATCTAACTCACTCATAAAAATTTGTTTAAGAAGTGGAAGTTTACATATGTTTCAGGAATCTTACATTTGACAATTATGAAGGTATTTAAGAATTTATAATAGTGTGCAAATCTCCCTATCTTAAGTTATGTCCTTTTATCCAATATATTTATCAGATGTTGAGAGGGGTGTATCATAAATCTCATATTAAATAATTACGAGGACATCCAAAAATTTATAGCAGTGTACAAATTTTTCCTTAGTAAATTAACTTTTGGAATAAATTAGGCGCTTTCAACAATTAAAAAAAAAAAACTCATAAATTTACGCGCCGAAACTCACGACGTAACTCCTAATGTCATTTTCTTATAATTGCTATGACCTAAGACTTAAGAGGCTCGCAATAAGAAAAAAGACAATCTTCTATCCTCTGGCTACGACGGTACGACACTACCTTGAATCCTTATTGCGTGAAGAGAAAGCAGGTTTGTACACTAAAACTGCCAATTCATTGATGCATCCATCTACCACCGACCCTCCTCTTATATAATATTATTTTTACCAATTTATCCTTCAACCCAAACTCTCTTTTCTCGTTCTCTGATCTCTCGCTCCCACTTGTCCACAACCAAACCAAATGTCAAGTTTCTGTTTTGTCTTAATTTATGATTGACAAACAAAAGGAAAGAGAAAGAGCTCTTGTAATTTGTAGAACCACGTAGGTGTGAGTGTAACTCAAATGTTTGCGTGCTAGACGCGTAAGGGTCCACGTCGGCACTCAACTCGCCACGACAAGCTACGTCGGCATCTTCTGTTCTTTTAATCTTTCCTAGACTCCGGTACCAGATTTTGCTTCGGAGATCAAAAGCTAGTGACGTTCATAACAAATCATGAATTCCATGACATCATAATTTAACTATTTAATATGATTATCCTCCTCCAAATTTTTTTCCCAATGAATTGTAAAAATATTTTTTGAAAAGAGTTTATTTTATCTGTAGGGTTACACTTTAAAATAAAAAACATTTACTATTTAAGAGCGAGAGAGTTGTGGAGGTGTAAGATGATGGAATATGTCGGCCAAATTTGGACTTATCTTATAGGGAAGATCAACGTGGCGGCCTTGTCCAGACGACAGACTAGCAGCCAAGTAGGAAACTATGCTTCCTTCCTTCTAAATACATGGTTATTTCTTTCTTATGTGTTTTAACTTTGTTGCCACTCCTCCTATCTCCTATATATAGGAGGTGTAGCTTGTTATCCAACTGTTTTAGTTTTCTAGGGTTGGGAAAAAAACAGAAGCTTTCTGGGTTCAAGGTACCAAAACTGAGCTCAAAGCTTTTCATAGTATATAGTTTGTTAAGGGGAGAAAAAAGGAAAGAAAAGCATGGAAGGTGAGTGTTGTTCAAGTTCAACTTCATCGACGATAAGCACAGAGAAGCAAAAGCACAGGCAAGAACAGCGGCAAAAAGAGAAGCCATATAGAGGAATAAGGATGAGGAAGTGGGGCAAGTGGGTAGCTGAGATTAGAGAGCCTAATAAAAGGTCAAGAATATGGCTTGGTTCCTACTCCACACCTATAGCCGCAGCTAGAGCCTACGATACCGCCGTTTTCTATCTCAGAGGACCATCTGCGAGGCTTAATTTCCCCGACTTGGTGTACCAAGAAGACGGGCTACGTGACATATCGGCTGCTTCCATACGCAAGAAAGCCACCGAAGTTGGAGCTAAAGTCGACGCCTTGCAATCAGAAAGGAATACTAGTCGCATGGTTTCAGAGAAACCTGATTTAAACAAGTTTCCGGAAGACTCCGACGAAGACGACTAAAGAGATGTGATCTCCTGTAACTGTTTATAATCTTTATTTTTTGTCATCAGAAGGGGTTCAATATGTTCTTATGATCTTTTCAGTTACATATCCACCTTTTTGCCGGAGAAGATTTCTGGCATATACAGGAAAGAGATATAACAACGTGTTGGGTGTGTTAAAAAAGGGATAGAATAACCACAAGGGTTTCTCTCTAGTGAGAGTCTGTTTATGTTCGATAAGCAAGTAAATCTGATCAGTTGTAACGAAGAGCCTAAGATTTTCAATAGTATTTTTGATAGTTAATAATTGTAATTAGTTCAATCAGCCATCGATATCTATTCTACCTCTATGTTCTTTAATCTAAGTTCTTCACATGATTGTTGTTTAATATATACGTAAGAGCTTTATAAGAAAAGAGGAAGATTTAAAAATATCCAAAGTGGACGAGAGACTGGACAAAGGAACAGCGATGGCCTACCTTTCGTTTTCTTTTTGCCATACTTTCTCTCGTTCTACATGAAAGACTACATAGTTTCAGTTGGAAAAACTGAAAACAAAGGAGATAAGGAGATAAGGCAAGAGTTGGGCACCAAGAAGTGGCCCTTGTGACGTGCCGGTGGACACCACAAAACACAAATATAAGTAAATGAAAGAGTGTGTGTGAGAGAGAGAGAGAGAGAGAGAGATCAGGTGGGGAGGTGAAGTGGTCCTCAATCAGGGAGGTTGTCACCGTCATGGGATGGTGGAAAGCTTACGAAAATTTGTTTGCTGGAAGTTGATGGGTGATGAGAGGTGGGCGGTGAGTGGCTTTTCCTCCTTTTTTCTTATTAATTATTCTATATCACGTACAATATTAGAATACGCCCATGATCCACTTAGATACCTATTTTATAGTCTTCATCTTCTGTTTCTTAATCGTATTTGGACGTTAGTTCAAATTGCTTCTTTCTCCAAAGATCATGTCTATGTTAAACAAGCAATTATTATAAGTCTAAGCTTGAGGTGTGTACATGACATTAGTTCGGTGTTTATGGCCTATTTATACATTTTATGTCTCTTGGAACTACTCCAGTTTTCAAACAGGGGGAGTCGAGGAAAGGGAAACCGAAGAGGACAACCTTAAAATTATAGTACACATACAATAGTTAGTAGCAACACCAACGAAAGCTCCAGTATGTGCCCTGGCCCAGATGGAAAGGAATGGTACCTAAAGAATTGACACTGATTTTTTGAACTTCCGCCGACATGAGTGGATAATTACAATCACCTGTACTTAAACTGCTTTGGTCCCTTTTAATCAAATTCTATCATTAAGTGTGAGAGACTAAGACCATTTTCCGTTGGATAGTCCAAATTTTTCTTTTTTTGTTTTCTTTTAAATGTATTCTTCACGGCCACAGTATTATTTTATGTTCTTGCTTTCAGGGGTCTTCCGATCTCGTAAATTAGATTTAAGATCAGAGAAAAATATCATCTTCCGTCTTCAAAATGGGATCCCCTGGAATTCAAGGAAGCCTTCCCATCTGCAATTCTACAGCCAGGTTGTGAAACTCGTACACGGGAAGTTATGAATTTATTATGCTTATGGACCACAGAAACTAACACAGGTAGTCTGTGATCACCCACGCAAGTTCATATTAGAATATTGATGCACATGAGAAATCACACTCTCAAATTAAGTCAGTTATATATGCCATACAGAATATATTCTTCAGTTAAATTATACTGCACATTGATTCTTCAAGTTGACAGCGAGTTTACAGTTGTTAGTCTTAGTTTATAGATTCCAATTTATCGTTCGGAAACCTTTTTTTTTTCTATTATAATATATATATATAAAAAAAGGACTTGGTCAAATATTAGGCATATGTTGTTGAAGCTTCAAATTTATTTACATATTGTGGACTCCTTTCTAATCATTTTATTCAACATTTTATGTTAAGCATATACTAATGAAACTTTGAATTCTTTTATATGTATAGTGGCAGCTCATTTAATTATCCTTTTTAAGATTAAGACGAGTTTGTATTGTACAATACGAGTCTTAGTTACTCATCCAGAATTGATAGTGAAAGAAAAGTGAAAAAATGCAAAAAATACCTAAGATTTTATGACTTTAAACGTGTTTTCTAAAATGGAAATGATCTCATTTTTACGACAACCTTTACGAGAGTTGCTACAGCCTTTCAATTAATGACTTTTTTTTTCAGTTTTTTCGATACGTAAATCACTGAATGAGTTGGAAAATTGGTATGATATACACTACATAAGGTTGAGGTCACTGCTCCGAGAAGATCGCTTCGAACTATCCCACGGCCGACTAGATTCAAGAACTATATTTAAGCTGTTTTTAATTATTCATTTGTTTTAATTTTATTTTTATATTGAGTGGAATTATAACACTCCTTTAAGGGTTTTCTTTTCGGTTCTTTCCCTTGACGCTTTTATTTGAACCGACAGAATAGGTAATTCTTTTTCTATAAATATTGATGTAACTCTGACTTGTCATACATCAATAAGAAAAATTACCTCTTCCTTAAATCCTAAAAGTCTACGTCTGAAAATCACCTTTATCCTCAGTCGTCTACAACACAGCGTTCTGTTCTTCTTCTCTAACATCGTGTCAATTCACCTATTCGACAAAGGGTGCTTCATATCATGGTACGTTCACAATTTTCTTAAGCAGTTGGAGAAGACTTTAATTATATATATATAGTATCTATATCGGATTTTCTTAAGGGAAATTTCCAGCAGAATTGAGTTGCATTTTTCGTCTTGTCATTTGAACCTACAACCTCTTATCAAATAACCTTGCTTCACCAGGTAGACCATTCTTGATCTAACTATACAAAAAAAGCGTATTAAATTCACATCATTACAGAAAGAGTACAAAGAATGCCTGGTCAGTACTTTCTTTGGAAGAGAAGAGAATGGCTGTTTGCAGTTCCTAACGTAAGAACGAGCCTTACTTGCGAAGAGGTTTATATGTATTATGTATGTAATAATTATAATAGAAAGAAGACACCATCAGAATTGAAAGGGTTCTGTCAAGTATTCGGATGCGTGAGGCCTCTTATTGTTCACAGGCTTTTAGCAGTTAGAGCACTTGTTACTTAAAGCTACAGGCAGCCTCAATAAGCAAGTGGAAAATGTAAGAGGAGACAGACTGGAAAAGTGGTAGTTAAGGAGAGAAGCAAATGAATACTTCGGTTAATGAGACAACACTTCCACACTTCACTAGTTGGCTAAAGCACGCCGTTTCACACCAGAAATGAATACTACTGTCCATTTTTTGTGATGTGGAAGAGGGCTTTTTTTTTTTTTTGGGTGAACTTGTTTTGTCGGTGAGAGTGTGAGACCCCTTTATCGTGATCATCATAAATTATCGCGACAGTAATAAAATAAAACACATCTGTTGCTATGCATGGGAAGTTCATGTCACTTACGAAGGGTATTGGGCTCAAGGGATATTAGCAAGACCGAAGCATTTCTAGCACTTAGTCGAATCATCACATTAACGAGTATTATATTAGGCCCAGAGATCGGTGGCATATATGGTAAGAGCAAACCTAAGCTTTCTAAATCATACCTCCGACTTCAAAAAGGACTAATAGGACTAACGATTTAAAGTAAATCAAACCTGTAAAACTACTTTTTCACCAAAGATAAAACAAGAAAAAGGACTAACAACAACAACAACTTCAATATATAAAGTTTCTTGCTTTATGAGAGTCAAGAGAGGGTTTTTACGAAAGTTAAAAAAAGAACATCAATTATACGCAACTTTCTCTTTAAATTTTATAAAGAAGTTATTTTTACGGCTCAAACCTGTAACTTTCTGGTTACAAAAATGTAGCTTACGACTTGCTCCAAACTCATCCTAAAAAATAAGAAGAAACGACTGATTTGATTAGAAAAGAAAAAGAGAGCCTTGTTTCAAAAGTTGAGATTGCAATCAGATAGATGTTTTCAGGGTCAACATTCTCATAAAAGCATGCATATATACGTGTGAACTTATAGATGGACAATGTTTCTAGATTAGACTGACATTCACGATCTCATTTCTGCAAGGAGTATAAAACTATTTGAATATGTAGTAAACTGTGGCTCTTCTACTCGGAGATGATGGCAATCTTGAAATGAAATTCTAGTCTTTGGTCTTCTGTCCATATCTTTATCTCTTTTTCTCTGGTAAGCTGAGGAAGTGAATTTGCAGTCAATTCGCGACTGTCCCTCACAAGCAACTAATGCATGCACAGATCTTGAGCACTTGTTAACAACTCGTAACTGGCAAAAAGAAGAAATTTTTATGTTCAATCAAACGTCTACTTCTTTTTTGACTCATTTTTCATAGAGAAATGTGACTAGTTTTACCTTTCTTGCGGTGGAGTACAGTTTTTGTCAACTTGCATTCTTTAAGGATACTGAATCTAACCCCAGACTTCATTGGTCCAAGGACTTTAGGATCTACCGTAGTTAATTTAAGTTCAAGAGGATCATCATCATATGTTGATTATCAATACACCATGTCACCTTTAATTCTGTTCATACATTCAGAAAATCCAAGCATTAATTCCATCCATTCTTTGGCCTATTATGCTCGGTGGGTTCTACTTTATTAGCCATCATTAGTATTTGAAAAATGTTTTGGACGTATACTGGAAATTGGGTCATAAGATCCATTCTTTTCATAAATTTTTCTTTTTCTGTCAAGGAAATAATTGAAAAGAGGGCACATTGTGGTGTATTTGTGACGAAAAAGTTGAACTAGCTCCTTTTATTCTGTGTCCTTTGGCGGGAAACTTATCAAACATGCATACTTCCACTAATGGAAGTGAAGATGATTCATGTTACAGAGTTGAAGTGGGGCATGGAACACTTGTGGGCTTTGGGTGCTGAGTGTTTAGTTAAATTCTTGACATTCTATAAAAGGTTTAAAATGCTAAGAAGCAAAAGAAGAATAAGATGGGAAAAGGGACATTTGGACTTTCTATAAGAGGAGTCAAGATTTGGAGTTTCTGTGCAGAACAAACATCGCAAAGAGAGGTTAAGTATAAACATTCTGTAGGGAAATAAACACGAAAAGTAGTGAAAAGGAAGAGAATACATAAAAGGTAAAGATGAAAGGGAGTATAGGGTAGTGTAGTGAGGATCTTTCAGTGCCATCAATTCAATTTAATTGTGCTTGGACTGTCATCCATTTACTCTCTCAAAATACAGAAATCCCTTTCCCAGCACATTTGCACCCACTTTCCCTTACACGACATGACAATTTTCTCACCATGCGATCATGTTTCTCGTTCTTCTTTTCTTTTAACCCTTTGTTCATGGCTCTCTCTTTCTCTAGAAAAAAGAAAAGGTGGAGGAAAAAGCGATGAGAATTGCACTGTAGAGCCATAAAGTCATGAGCTAAGTATACATAAAAGATGCGCACCCCTCAATCTCAATCTTGTTGGGAATATATTTTCAATCCAAACAATGATGCCTACTGCCCACAAATTCACTTTAATTGCCAGCAGTCAATCATAAGTTTTAAATGGTGATGAGTAAGGAACAATAGCACCATCCACCAACCATCTTTTTCTATCAAATTCCAAGCTAAAAAGGCTTCCAAGCAAAGATGAGAAGTAAAAGAGGACAGAAATATAAAGTGATTAGGTGAAGATGACCCTTTCCCCATCTACATATAATTTTTATTGATTAACGTGTGATGACATTGCTTGCCACATGTCTCACGACCTCTTTTGTGTCTACCCACATGATCTTAAGCCTCCGACCAGCCCCTTCGACATCATATGAACTTCCAAGTCCAAACGCTCCGCATAACACTTGATACAACTGTAACTGTAATTTGTGATTCCATCTTCATAATTTATTGCAATTATAATCACATTTTATTCATATATTAGTATTAAGTATTACTACTCATAATCACTATGCAATCTTTGTCATGTATTGGCCCATCCATCCCATAAAAGGAAGCACTTCACATGTTCAATTCCTATCAGAGAAAACATGCAATGCACATTGTGTAAAGGCTGCCATATTATTGATTGAAATGATAATGTTTACTGTTAAATGCGCAAAAGATGTAGTCATCACATGCACGTAGCAACTTTGTCTTCGGTGGACTTCAAAAACACATCAAACTTACTAAAGAAGGACTGTATATTACAAAACCTATCTGTACTCAATAAGATATTTAGTGTTGTGAAAGACTAAAAGCGTAGGAACATTTATGAAGAATCGGTTGAATTTTATAATATGGCAATAGTCAATCGAATGGTTGTAAATGGGAGTCCTAGTTTTTAGCACTAGGCAGGGAGAAGTAGAAAGGAGCTTTAGAGGGCGTTAAAGCGACAGTAGTTCGTAGAACAAAGTTAAAATAGTATCGATGATGGGTGGTGGCCCACAGACACGTGCAAATGATGACCAATGTCTTCCCTAATGATGGATTCCCACCGCTTCTTCCACTGTGTGGGCGCCACTCCTTATCATGCAGACTCTTTTCTAATTGCTTCCTCTTTTATCTTTGAATCACTTTTGTGTGTAACTGCAAATTGTAATGTATCCCAAGAATGCTTATTTTCATAATTTTTTTTACGAACAGCTAAATGCGTTAGTTGGGAGCTGCTAGTTGTTTCTATCTGTTGATTTAATAAATGAATTGTATTAGTTGTTTGTTAGAGATATTTGACACAATTAGCTGTATAGTATCAACTATTTATGCGTAAAATGACTTACGAAGAAGACATGATTTTAAAAAATATTATAAGGGTATGAATATTATATATCTTAGTATTTTGTTAAATATTCTTATGAGAACTTAGATTTTAGAGAAATTATGTTCGCCTGTACTGTTTATTTATCTATAAAAAATTTATGTAACTCTTTCTATTCTTATTTTTGTTTAATATCAACATTTTATTTCTAACCTATAACTGCATAAAACAATTATAAGAACAAACACTATTTCTAAAAGTAGGTATCTAGGAACCTCAATTAAATGGTACATTTGATTTTTGATAGTTAAGATTTTGGTTGATTGACGAAAACGCTCCTATAAAGGAGCATTTTCATTTTTTATTGAATTGGCCATCGGATTTGTTATTCTCCAAATAATTTTTATAACTATTTGAAGAGTCAAACAGCTGAAGACAGCCAATCAACTAAAAAATAACTGATTGGTTGTCTACCGAGCAAGGCCAAAATCAAGTATTATTGTTTTTAATAACTTTTATAAAATGACACGTGCACTCGTTATGTTTTTCTTAAATATAAAACACACAAAGTTTTTAACGTTAGTTAAAAAAAATTTAAAACTCTTTTAATTAAAAATAATCAAATGTAAACTAATTAAATATTATTTACATGATAATTTAATTTAGCTCTTACACTTGAACCAAATTAATTAAACTTGATTTAAATTAATTACTTCAAGTTGAGTTGAAGCCCTAGATTAAAATATTATACTAGTAATATTTAATTATCTAAGAAAAGAAGTTCTTTTTTGAAAATTGAAAATTAAATTCTTTTTAAAAATTTTAAAAATCATGGAATTTTTCTAAAATTTTTTAAACTATACGGGAGTTCTATGCCTTTTTAGCATATTATTTAAAAGCGATCTTATGAGCACACAATATTAGTATAAATAGAAAGAAAAAAATCATTCATGGAAGCAATTAGATATCATATCCAATTATATCTAAATTAGAAAAAGAGCATTAAAAAAAGAAATATTGCATTTTATCATTTCCCTAAATGGAAAAAAAAAAGAAGAAGAAGAGAGAAACGAATATGATTGCTAAGTAGCTCCAGCATAATTTACTAATCTATGTGTTACGTAGCTGTCTTCATTGAGTTGTTCGACTGTCGAACCTATCAAGCCCACAGAATATACAGTAAGCAAAAGCATAACAACTCGTAAATGAGATCCAAATAAGATCTTATTATCCCCACATTTTTACCTTTAAAACATGCTACTGAAGAAGAAGGAATGTTAGAAATTTCAAAACGAGTATAGTCACCTCTAGCACTTATTCATAACCGTGGAAGGAACCGAAAGCAAATCATCTGATTGTTACTGGCTGCTTAAGTGCAAGATAGCAATAGAGGTACAAAATTATGAGTCCCTATCAAACTAGGCAGGGATTTATGTAGGAAATTTTGTAGCTTGTCGTGATTGAAGGTGGTGTAATCACTTGGAAGATATGCTTCGTACGTGAGGCCAAAAACATGGACTCTGGACTCAAGCTCACAAATCTTGATCATACGTCAACATTTTCCATCATTGTCCCACGCATTCTCGTCAAGCTAGAATGACACCTGGCCAATAGAACTTCACCTTCTTGAAGATGTCACTTTCGTACGAAATTAATCTCTCTAATTACTGTTAGCTACTAGAAAAAGGGTTTTTTCATCCTTGTAACTTTTCACTTTGGAAGCAATTGCGGACTGTTACCGCTCATGGCTAGCTGTCAAGGATTCTCGGTTTTCTGTACTAGCCTACTAGGACCGAAGCTGGTAAATCATATATGGTAATTAACAAAGTATAAAGGAGCTTTAAATGTTGGTAAAATGGTACCTGAAACAAACCAACAAACAAACCTGGGGCAGTCTGCCATGGTAAAACCCGTCAGGAGTTTCGGAATGAGCTGTTCAGCAAACGATCAAAATCCAAATTTCAGGCAACTTTGTCAATGGAATAATTGAATTATTGAGTAAATCGGAGGTCGAATGGGATAGAGGAAAGAGTCACATCAGCCCGGCAACCATATCTTCTTATTTGAATTCTTGTTCACTAGAAGTCTATAAGATTAATATACATATATCTGACAACCTTTCTAATAAATGAAAGGAAAACTGAAGAGAATTGGCCAGTTAGATGCAGGAAATGTACGCTAGAGTCGTGTCTCAAAGAACTTTGGCGACATTCACATGCATGAGAGAATGTTTCTTCAACTACTTCTTGAAATCAGTGATTTTTCGAGGAAATTTTGAAACCCCTGCAGGCTAAATTCCACACATTCATGGTTCATCCCCCAAAATCAGTGCAAGTTTTGATTGCTATCCACATAATTTCCATAAAAATTTTCAATCTGACAGTCTGGGATGTTGTTGATATTGCTGTAGTCTGCGATCAAGCTATATAGCAGTACAGAATTAACACCGAATAAGGTACAATATTAAATGAAGTCAAGATTCTCAAACTGCTTCCAGATATAGTTTTGTCTACAGTTTAGTTCTTTATTTCTTTGAATGTAGCGTGGCATCAACAAAGAAAATCATTTATCTAAATTCAATTTTCATTTTCATCAACAACTTTAAAACCCTACAATCATACGGACCTAGGAGGTTTTGGATGTGGGGTTAAAACTTGAAAAACAAAGAAACTGATTAAGGTTCCCATAAACGTTCACTCAATTCCTGTGTCTCCAGACATAGGGCCCTCAAGAGACAAGAAGAAGCAAATTATACAAAATTTCATTTTAGGTGAAAACTGGAGATCTGTAATTTAATTATGGCAATGATTCTGAAGGGAGAATGTTGCTTCTTTCCCTGTCTAGCCTCAAATACCAATTGCACGTGGCAATGGCAATCACTACTTCACAGTCAAAAATGTCCGTGATTGAAGTCATCAATCCAGATCCTCCTCTGCAATGCCAAGTTCATCATTTTACGCAGACAGACTGAGTTAATTGTCATTTACCCTTAAGTAATCATGATAAACTAAACACTAATTTTAGGATAGATACGCCATTTCAAGGTTTATGTTATTTGTTATAAACGATTGTAATAATTGTGAATCGATAACAACAGAACTAAAAGAAATTGTTAAAACCCTGCAAACATAGGTCTCCAATCATATATAAATGTTGCAGGTTTGGCAAAGCATACAGGCGTACATGGATAAGAAATGAGGTTTGGTGATTTTTATAGATTTATATTAAAAAATGTTACTTTAGAGCAACAGTTCCTATAGTAGTAGAGGAATTGGATATGGCATGCACTATGTAGGGAAGTAATTGATTATAGTACATGCTTGGTTTGGTTTCTCGACATTCTCTAGCAGTTAAAGACGACGGCATTCACCAATTGTTTAACACACTGACCAATATCCGTATCTTATAAAGGCAAAGGAAGTTCCCATTTTCAAGTTTTGGGATTGGAGGAATCTTTTATCATTCCTCATCTCTTATTATACAATCTCCACTTAAATTGAGAGGGGAAAAAAAAAACAGAAGAAAAGCTTGAGAGAGAGCCACCGAAAAGGGTGGACACCTTATCATGAAAGCAAGAAAAAAACGACCTGATTAGACTGGCCAACCCACACGCATATACACTCTCTCCCTCCCTCACACCCACACGCCCACACAACCATTATCTCTATCTGTTTCACTCCTCTTTGTTACTGTAAATGTGTATATATGTGTGTGAGTGCTTTTCTTTTAGCTTTTTGTTTATTAAAAATGGAAGAAATCTTCAAGTCAACCTGGCCTCATGATTTGGTCTTTGGGTTCTTCTAAGCGCATCCCGCACTTCTCTCTCGCTTCCCACTTCACCTTTAGCATCCTCTATATAATTACACACCCCTCTCTCTATCGTATTCAGAAGTCCTTCAATATCCGTGGGAATGAGCATGAAGGTGCATCAGTTGGCACGTGTATTCTGGGAGCACGAACCCTCCCTCTCGCTTGGTTGCAAACGTTTACGCCCTCTTGCTCCCAAGCTGCAGTCCGAGACCGTCACGAGCGCTGACAGTGTTTCCTCTTTCGATCTCAAAAGCTTCATTAGACCCGACAGTGGTCCTCGAAAACTTCACGACAAGAAAGATACAACTCAGGTGATCATCATCATTCTCTGTTGTTACTTACTTCCCTGTCCGTACAGATATTCCTTCCTGAGAAGTGAGAACGCTTGTAACTATGGCTTTTCTATTTCTGGTTTGCTAGCTAGCATAGACTCAGCCGCAATTTCATTCCACACATGTGATCACACACTCTTGTTGTCAAACTGTTCGGCATATATGTACAATTCACACTGAATAACGTAGGTAATTGTAATAATTAAGCTTCACTACTTCCAGGTGGAAACACATCCAGGAGGGACACGGTGGAACCCGACACAAGAACAGATAGGAATACTGGAGATGCTGTATGGAGGTGGAATGAGAACACCGAATGCGCAGCAAATTGAACAAATCACAGCCCAGCTAGGCAGATACGGCAAGATAGAAGGCAAGAATGTGTTTTACTGGTTCCAAAACCATAAAGCCCGCGAGAGACAGAAACAGAAGCGCAACAGTCTTGGCATAAGCCACAGTCCGAGAACACCAACCGCTGTTAACGCCATATCTTTGGACACTAGGGTATGTCATAAATTTTTTTAATCTTGATTTCTTTGGCTTCAATACCTACCAAGCTAGATTCTTAATGTTGGTGTTACTTTTGTGTATATATCACAGGGAGGGTTATTGGAGAGAGAGGAGGATAGTCCATACAAGAGAAAGTGCAGAAGTTGGGGATTTGAGAGGTTGGAATTAGAAGAAAGTATTAGGTCATGCAAAGAGGAAGGAGATAGAACTCTGGAGCTTTTTCCGTTGCACCCGGAAGGCAGATGAGGGGGGTCTGGAGAAAGAAAGAAAAAAAAATCTCATTCCCAAAACCATCTTGGTTCATTAATTGTGATATGATGCTTATAATCTGCTTTCAAGTGATGATAATCGATGTGCTAGCTTTTCTTTATTTCTTTCTTTGTCTGGAGAAAGAAGAAAGACAAGTTGTCTCTTTGTACCCTATTTCTGACTTGGAACCGAATCCCTTTGTTCATCTCCTCTTTATTCCAATCCCTGTAATTGATGTGCGTGTCTGATCCTTTTGACAACTAGAAACGAAGGAAGGTTGTCAAGGCAGAGCTTTTAGGTTAAAAGGAGGGAGTGAACCTACGGACACTGAAGTCCACGTACTTCCGTTTCTATTCTTAACCCTATAGATCCCCTACACCTTCTTTTGAGATGCAAAATTAGAAAAGAGAAGCATCTATCTTCCGCCGATACCAAGACCAAGAAAAAGAAAAATGTGAAATCCAGCAGTATGTAGTAGACTTTCATAAAGTAACATATCAAATTTATCCACAGATGTGAAATTTTTATATCATATTTTCTTCGAGGGTGATAGCGATTGAAATGCATTTTCCGAGAAAAGAAAAAGTACCAGGGAGTTCATTGGTGGGGCTTCTGTTCATCAACCATAGCAATACAAAACGTTAGGCTTGGAGGGAAAAGATGGTTCACTTCTGAATTTCAAATAAGCAATGAGATTGGTAAATTGAAATTGATAATACCAAAATTA
>JANKYE010000009.1:3961390-3976774 GCA_032467995.1 Erythroxylum dillonii | reverse complement strand
CCAATTTTATCTTTGTGTTCTGTTTCTATCTTTTCAATTTTTGTTTTTCGTGATTCTGTGTGTTTGTTTGATTCTAGCTGTTCCTGGGCATAGCTCCATCTTGTTGAAGGTTCTCTAGGACAAGTTCCTATTGGGCCACCCATCAGAATATGCCATTGAAACTGCTGATTACCTTCTAAATCAGTTAATAAGACACCAAATAAGATATAGATTGGTAGAAGATCAAGGTTGTTATACTTCACGATTTGGGGATGTGATGCTTATATGAAGCGTTCAATATTTGATAAGATTCAAACTAAATTAGATAAATGCAAATTTGTGGGGTATCTAAAAGAGAGTATCAGATATCAATTTTAACATCTTTTTTAAGCCAAAGGTGTTTGTTTTAAGATATTTTACATTCTTAGAAAGAGAATTTATTCTCAAATAAAGTAGTGGGAATGAGGTAGAACTTAGAGATATTCCAGAGCCACAAATTCACATCCAGATGGAACAACAACCTTATGTTGATACATATGATGTACAACCAAGGTTTCAAGAGACACATAGTTAGCGACACACTACTAGGATACGTCATCCCCCACTAAATTGGATCTACATATTAAAAAGGGCAACGATAATATATTGCCTATATATGATGAGCCTGTTACTTTTAAAGAAGCAATATTTGACATTGATTCTTTAAAATGACATAAAGCCATAAGATTTGAAATGGAATCTATGTATAATAATCAAATATGGACTTTGATAGATGCGCCTAACGGTATTGTACCTATTAGATGCAAGTGGGCTTTTAAAAGAAAAACTGACATGGATGTTAATGTACATATATATAAAGCAAGGTTAGTAGGTAAAGGTTAAAAAAGAAAGGAGTTGATTTTGATGAAAACTTTTCACTAGTAGATATGCTAAAATCCATAAGAATCTTCTTGGATGTAGCCACATATCATGCTTTTAAAATCTGTTATATAGATGTCAAACTAGCATTTCTCAATGAGAATTTGCAGGAGGATGTGTATTTGGCACAACTTAAGGGTTTTAGATCTAAGAGATTTCTTGATTAAATATGCAAGTTATAGAAGTCTATTTATGGACTTAGGCAAGCATCACAAAGTTGGAACATTCATTTTGATGAGACAATCAAAGAATGTTGCTTTTTAAAAAGTGAATGAACCATATTTCTATAAAGAGGTTAGTGGGAATGTAATCATTTTTTTAATGCTCTATGTGGATGACATATTGCTGATTGGAAACGAAATAACAATGCTTCAGTATGTAAAGATTTGGTTATCTAGGAACTTCTACATGAAGGATATGGGAGAAGTAGTCTATATTATAGGAATAAAGATTTATAGAGATAGATCAAAGAGGTTGCTTGTGTTATCCCAATCTACACACATAGACAAAGTGCTAAAAATATTTAGCATAGAGAATTCCAGTTGGGGACTTTTACCTATATCGTATGAGATTTCTCTCTCATAAAGTATGTGTCCTAAGAAACAAGAAGAAAGAGATAAAATAGATTATGTTCCATATGTTTCGACAATTAGATTAATCATGTACACGATGTTATGTACTAAATCAGATTTCTCTTATAGTTTGAGCATAACAAGTAGGTTTCAAAGTAATCTAGGTGAGTATCGCTAGGAAATTGAGAAAAACATCTTAAAGTACTTAATAAGGACTAAAGATGTTTTCCTGATCTATAGAGGAGTTGAACTGAGAGTTCAGGGCTATTTAGATGCTAGTTTTCAGTCAGATCTAGATGATATTATATCACAATTAAAGTACATCATACTCTGAATAGTAGTATAGTAAGTTGAAAGAGTTCCAAATTGCCAATCATTGTAGATTCACCGACCGAGGCAAATTACATTTCAATGTCAAAGGTGGTAAAGGAAGCGGATTGGATCAAGAAGTTCATCACTAAACTTGGAGTGGCTCCTAACATTGTTAAATGTATAGTATTGTATTATGACAATTATGACTCTATTGCATAGGTAAAGGAAACAAGTTCTCATCAATGGTTCAAATATGTACTCAGGAAGTTTCACTTGATCAGGGAAATAGTGAAGTGGAAATACATAACATTAGAGTAACTTCTCACTGAAGAGAATCTTTCAAATCGTCTCACTAAGCCATTGTCACAGTTGAGACATGATCAACATATGAAGTGATATAGTATTAGATATGTAGGTGATTAGTTTTAGTGTAAGTGGAAGATTTTTAGTTTATGCCCTTACAACCATTCGATTGGTTGCAAATTGATATATGACATTGTTATTTAATTAATAAAGACATTCTTTATCTTTATATATTATGTTAATTACATTTGATGTTTTATTACTAAAGGTAAAAATTAGGAATAATTACTGTGTTATTGAAATTATGATGAGATTATAATTATAAGATTCAATTTATTTTTATGTATTATTCCTAAATGTTCATAGTTGTAGTTTCATCAAGACATGATATTGATGAAATGGTAAAACTAGCATACATTATGTTTCTTTCTTATAAATAAAGAAATTGATCTCATAAATTAAAGTATGGGGATACTTAAATTAATGTGTGGGTGCATATTAGAGAATAAGTTCATTAAACAAACTTAATGAGGATCCCAAATGGAATAATACTTATATGTATATGGATTTCCTCATAACGGTGATTGTATAATTGATCCTTAGACTTGAGATTACTAAGGTATCTTATTTGGAAATTACCGTGTTTTGATACTACTTATGAATTGTACTAGTATAATTCAGTCGGTAATACTTGGATGTTGTATGAATCATATAGAGATATTTGAGTAAGTTGACAAAGGATTCATCACACTAAAGTTATTAGAGAGGTTGTTCTACAATTCTTAAATTTTCTGGCAAGAATGAATTGACATTTGAAAAGGTGCTTTCAAATTGAAATTATAAATTAAATACTAATTAGTAAAAATAAACATGATTGGGTACAAAAAAGTAGACACTATATAATACTCTACTACCATATAGTATACACCAGAACATTCAGAGGACATTCAAGTACGTATCCTATGATAATGACATGTTATAGCAGTTATGTTCTCTTATATGGCATCCTAAAGAATAACATAATACTTAAAACAACTACTACTCTTCATTCTATTGCATACATGATTTACAATATAGTCGTTAAAACTAATATCTACATTACAAAAACATTTGAAAGTTTACAAGCTTTTATACAAAAGTTCTACATAACATAAGTAAACTACATAAAACAGTCTACTACTCCTCATACGTCAGCTAATAGACCTTTGAGCCATTTCTTATTCGAAAATCATTCTCTTAAAGTAACTTAGGAACTAGATCTCCTCTCTCATATTTAAAAAGTCACATTGCAATTTTGATGAGTTTTGTGAACTCAATGAGCTAACCATCATCAATGGACTCACTCATATCAAATACACAATTATGTCACATATAACCAAACTCACAACATTCCTCATCTAAATAAGACATAATGAATGTCACACATTTCATATACTCTTTTAGATCTTATGTATATCCCAACTAACCACATTAACATCAATTACTCAAATTTAGCATATCACTTTATCATCAAAATTTTAGAAATAGATTCTTAATTATAACATACAAATGTAGATGTATATGAGACTTACTTCCATTTTCATTTTATTGTGACCGAGTGCCTATTTCACTATCCCTTATTTGTTGTGGATATCGGGCTCATTCTAGTACTGTCTAGTATCCTTTGTGAATACCGGTCTTATTAAATGTTGAGCTTGAGGCTCTGATGCGCATAACTGAGCTTAAAGCCCTTTTCATGTTGGCTACTTCGGTCATAACTCCTTTATGTGAACATGAATTATGTAATGGAGTATAACAGTTCACATAATATATCATCAGTCACTTCCAGTCAATAAGCACATTTAATTTTCACAGTTCATCCAAAAATAGTTGAGCATTTAATTTCCTTTCTCACATTCAAGTCACAAACACTCCTAATATAGTCCCGAATATCGAACTCCTCGGATAATCAATTGTCCAGAATAAGTAATATCATAATTACAATCAGAACATTAACAGTTCAATAATTGGAAGCTAAACAGAAATAAATCAATCCTAGTGAGAACATCTAGGTTACTTACAGTACATTTCAGTATATGCTATTGCTTGGATAGACCAACAATGTCTTGATGATGGCATTTGATTTGCTAGTACCAAGATGCATAGCATAAGTTGCTCAGAATGTTCCTCACTGCTCTTCAAGTACACCAAAATATCATTAATGAATACAATCACAAAATGATCTAAATAAGGTTGAAATGCATTGTTCATTAATGCCATAAAGCCGTCGGGGCATTTGTTAACCTAAAAGCCATCACTAAAAACTCAAAGTGCTCGTATTTGGTCATGAATGCACTCTTTGGTACATCAACTTCTCGTACTTTCAATTGGTAATACCCCGATCTCAAGTCTAGTTTAGTAAACACCCGAGCTTCTTATAACTGATCAAATAAATCATCTATCCTCAGTAAAAGATACTTATTCTTCACTGTCACCCGATTCAACTGCCTATAATCAATACATGGCCTCAATGTCCCATCATTCTTCTTCACAAACAACAGTGGAGCTCCTTAAGGTGACACACTGGGTGTGATGAAACCTTTATCTAATAACTGTTGCAACTAGACCTTGAGCTTCTTTAGTTCCATAGGTCTCATCCTATATGGAGGAATCGAAATAGTAGCGGTACCTGGAACATGGTCAATCATGAGCTCTGTCTCTTTTTCTAGGGGTAACTCGGTAACTCACTGGGAAACATGTTCAAAAAATCCATTATAACCATAATATCATGAACTATTTACCTAGTACGGTGTCAGTCACGTAGGCTAAATAAGCCTGACATCCACTTCGGATAAACTTCAAGGCATTATTCGAAGAAATCAACCTAGATGGCACTACTTGACTAATATCTCTAAATACTGCTCTCGGTTGACTAGGGGATTCAATGATCACCTCCTTAGTATAGCAGTTCATCACGGTCCTATGAGTAATGAGCCAATCCATGACTAGAATAATATCTATCTCCTTCAATTGTAGTACTATCAGGTCAACCTTTAACTCTGCATGATCGATTCGTATAATACACTCCTTACATATCTCCCCAATTGTTGTAGCACTACCTACTGGAGTACTTACTACTAAACCACATTTCAGTATCTCTCTCTTATAATGCAGTCTAGATGCTAGATGCGGGGTAATGAATTAATGTGTAAACCCAGGGTCTAACAATGCAAATGCCTCAAATTGAAAGACATGTAACATACTTGCAATGACATCTGGGGAGTCCTAAGCCTCCTGTCTGGAGATAATAAAAATTCTGGGTTGGGATTGTGGTTGATTACTTCGTACTTCAGTCCTAACACTAGGACCTGCAAAACTAGTTCTACCTCTACATCTGTCTTTTAGTTCCGTTCCACTGGCTCTACTTTGCTAGATAGTTGTCTCAGTCACTGAGCCCCTCTCACTCCAGACTGGGCTCTAGCAAGACAATCTTTAAGCTAAAGCTTATGAGAGCCACAATGTAAACAAGCTCCCATTAACCTCCATCATTCCCCACCATTTTTCTTTCCACAGTGCTCACAACTAGGCATCTATGATTATTGTATGCTATATGTCTACCCCCTAGATAATTGACCTCTGCTAGAATAGCCAAAGCCACATCTCGACCTAAACCTTGACTGCCTCGATCTCTGTTGTGATCGGAGCGGTCTGCTCTGGCGTTTACGAAATCTTCCACTAGATTCAACTTGAAATTCTCCAGATCTCTTCACTCTAGGCTCCTGTCTATACTCTGCTTGTCCATCCTTTAGCAACTTCTCAATTTTGATTGAAGCAACTCTAAGTTCAACAAAACTACTAAGATTGGTAATGGCCAGCCTTATTTTGATTTCCATATTCAACCTATCCTCGAACTGTCTACTGTCGTCTTCCTTGTTGAGATCAAGGCTGTAGCATACCCCATCACCTCATTAAATCGCACTTTATACTCAGCTACTATAGAGTTCCCCTATTTCAGATCGAGGAACTCCTTCATTTTTTGGTCCAGGTAGATTTTTGGCATTTAGTTCTCCTTGAAAACTTTCAGAAAGCCTTCCCACTTCAATCTACACGGTCGGGAAGAATTGTCAGGAACAGTCTTCCACCACTAATATGTAGGACCTTGCAGTAACAAGACTGCATAATCAAATCTTTCATCGAAATCGCAATCCATTTGATCGAACACCTGTTCAGTTCACTCCAACCAGCCTTCTGCTTCTGCAATGTCTGTACTTCCATAAAAGACTACTGCCCCCTACTTTCGAAGCTCATCATACCTCCTCTCCCTTCTCTCAGGAATTCTCAGAGGCATCTTTTCTAACTAAGGTACTATAGACTCTCTACTGGCTCCTATGGACTCAAGGTCAGTTGACTAAGTGATTTGATTTCCTATGGCGAATGACCTATGTCAAACAATACTCGTGATCACTATACGAATTTCTCACCATTTATCATGTCTAAATGCTCTTATATGTCCCTAAGGATGCTAAACCATACTCTAATACTAAAATTGTAACACCCCACTACCATAAAGTATATACCAGAACATCCAGAGGACATTCAAGTACATATCCTATGATAATGGCATATTAGAACAATTATGATTTCTTGTATGGTATCATAAAGAACAATACAATACTTAAAAACAACTACTACTCTTAATTCTATTACAAACTTGATTTACACTATAGTCATTAAAACAAATATTTACATTACCAGAACATTTGAAAGTTTACAAGCTTTTATACAAAAGTTCTATGTGACATAAGTAAACTACATAAAATAATATACTATTCCTTAGACGTCAGCTGATAGACTTTTGAGCCATTTATTAATCCAAAATCGTTCTTTTAGAGAACTTAGGAACTAGACCTCCTCCCTTATACTTGAAAAGTCACATTGCAATTTTGATGAGTTTTGCGAACTCAGTGAGCTAACCATCATCGATGGACTCACTCACATCAAATACACAATTATGTCATATATAACCAAACTCACAACATACCTCATCTCAATAATACATAATGAATGTTACACATTTCGTATACTCTTTCAGATCTTATATATATCCTAATGAACCATATTAACATCAATTACTGAAATGTAGCATATCACTTTATCATCACAATTTCAGAAATATATTCTTAATCATAATGCACAAATGCAGTTGCATATGAGACTCACTTCCATTGTAACGCCCCAAATTAGGGGTTAGAAGATTAACGGAAATTATGTCATATGTGCTTAATTGTGCAGAAAGTGGTTTAATGAAACTGTGTCAACTAGTCTGATTTGATTGTACTGTCTTGGGTGGCATCCACATATCCTCCCAGGGGGTATTTGGGTGTTACATCCATTTTAATTTTGTTGTGACCAAGTGTCTATTTCACTATCCCGTATCCGTTGTGGATACCGGTCTCATTTTAGTATTGTCTCGTATCCGTTGTGGATATTGAGGTCATTAATCATTGAGCTTGGGGCTCTTATACGCATAACTGAGCTTAAAGCTCTTTTCACGTTGACTACTTTGGTCACAACTCCTTTATGTGAACATGCATCATGTAATGGAGTATAATAGTTCACTTAATATATCATCAGTCACTTTCAGTTAATGAGCACGTTCAATTCTCACAGTTCATTGGATTTAAGTCTGACATTCAACAAATAGTTGAGCGTTCAATTTCCTTATTCGCATTCAAATCACAAACACTCCCAATACAATCCCGAATATTGAACTCCTCGGACAATCAATTGTTTGGAATAAGTAATATCACAAGTACAATCAAATCATTAACAGTTCAATAATTGGAAGTTAAGCAGAAATAAATCAATCCTAGTGAGAACATCTAGGTTACTCACAGTATGCTACAGTATATGCTATTGCCTGGATGGATCGACAATGTCCTGATGATGGCATTTGATTTGAGCGTTTATACATCGTACAATACACACAGAATTGGCATTACAAAGTTGATAAATCAAATACATATTCATTTATGCACATACCTATATGTGCCATGTTCAATGCATGCCCAATGACTATCCTGGGTATGTTTCCTTAATCATAATTCATAATCATTTACATATTGTCACTTGGATATGTCTTGTTTGCATTTAGGTTAATACCTTAAGTAGACTTGATCATGCTCCATTCATTAACCATACATTTACTAACTCTTTTCTAGCTTTACAAATATTTCATATAATTCACAATTCTTATCCATTCATTCTTAATGCATTATTAATATTCTTTGAAATACATTTGCATTCATATGAATTTCTTCATTCCTTTAACACTCCTTCATTCCAAACTTAGATGCATTTTTATCGAACATTCTTTTCCTTAAAGTAAAACATCAATTGTCAATCAAAACTTATCACACAGTTAACCAACTTTTCCAACATCAAATTATGTTCATTTTAAACCTTAATCAAGTCCAAATCCATCATAGTTAGGTACCTTATCTTAATTGGTTCAAAAATCACATAAAAGAACATTTTGTTTACTGCCATGCCATTTCCATGACCGTGTATGGCTTCCCACAATCGTGGGATGGGTTATCCAAAAGTCCTCATCTAATTCATTCATTAGTTTTTCCATATTTTCCTAGGATAAGTTTTGGGTCAGTTTTGTATGGCCATTATAACATAGAAATTGAGGTTTCTAGATATTATATTCTACTGAAACAATGTTCCTCTATGTCTTAAGTTTCTTCCTTATTCGTAGAGTTATACCAACATTTCTACAGACTGTTCTCAAACAGTGACAGAATCCAAAACTCAACTTCAAGCCAACTTTCAAAACCCTTAGAGCAGAATTAAAACTATATTCCTTCACAAAAATTGTAGATGCATAGATATAGTTTAATCTAAAAGTGAAATCACCTCATTTGGATATCTACAGTCAAGTTATGGCTAAAATACCAATGTACATTTAGTGACACCTATTTAGTGACACCACTACAATTAACTAACATCTTACACCTTATTTATGCCTAAATTAGAGCTGAATTATACTCTAATTCCTCATCAATATCATCTCTAATTTCAGTTCAAAATTATTCAATTGATAGCTCACAACTTATTGTCTTTCATGCATAAAAAATGAAACTAGCAATTATTACATTATTATGTATATAGTCTTAGTTATTTCTCAATTCAAACACATTTAATTAACATCTTTCTTTAGCATAAATCCACCTTCATTATACTTCAAATCTAGACGTAATTCATCCATGAATCAATCCATATCCCACAGTTTTCATCCACCAAGAGCAAGCATAGAAAACTTCCAAGTTTAATCAGCATATTTCCAGCACATATCATCACCAACATTATATGCATTTCATTCCAATTCAAGCATGATTCACATATTACTAAGCATGTCATAAAGATCAAATTGGTACTTACTTATTAGGCTAACAATTCAGCTCAAAACTCCAGATTATACTAGCCCTCCAAGTAGGAAAAATTCATCACAAACTCAAGGTGAAGATGACCAAGTTTCGGAGAAACATAAGACAACAAACAACTAATTTCTTGGCTGTTTTGTGAGAGCTTAAGGTCTGAATTTCGTTATCAATTTAACAAGAGTAATAAATAGAATACAAAGAAAAGTTTGAAGTAGTTTTGGTGGAGAGAGGTGAGGGAAACAACAAGAACGTTGCTGCTGGAATTTGCTTCATTAACATGCTAGGTGTCACCAATTTTCAGAGACATATGTCTTAAGGCATGGAATCCACTTGCCCATTTCCTATGTTGCCATTAATCCACACATTAAATTGCCATATTTCACCAATTAATTAGTTCATATGTCTCATTATAATTAGTGTCCATGTCAGACAATAATTGGTCCATTTGCCAATTAATTAACTATGCCAAATGTCACCCAATTATAGGGATAGTCATCCTAATTTTTTTATGTATCAATTTATCCTACACTTGGTATTTTTTTCATTAATCTCCCAATTAATAAAAATTAATTACAAATTAATAATTGGAATCCAATAAAACCAAAATTCAAAACATAGCAATTCACAATCCACATCATAGTCACTTAACATTTTTCATACCCCGAGACATGTCAAATGAGTGCATATACTTACATGTAATGTGTAGAAATATCAATTTGTGTATGAATGTTAATGTTATACATGTATTTACAATGCTTGATCTAGGGTTAAACCCTAAGCATGTTTCGGGAAATAGGATATTACACACTATATCCATACTTTGTCTAATTGGGACATTGGAAGACAAAAGGATTAAATTATATATCATAACCATGCATGGATAGGTTAAGTCAAACCACTTTGACATTCTTAATATTTGTGTGGTTATGACATGTTACGAGACGTCAATCTTGGTCTATGATTATAAATTGTTTAATTGAAGAACTAAAGATAAATTAAAAAGAGTTTTATTTTATCTAATTTTAATTATTAGAATTATAATCATTGCCAATATATTAGGAACCTAATGAGTCACACATAAAGAGCAATTTATGAGAGGAAAATCAACTTCAATTAAGTTGGACTTAATTATAAAGTTTGAAAAAGTTAAGAATCAAATATGAGATATTTTATTTTATTGAAATAAAATTAATTATAATTAGACTTTGACTTTAATTATAGTTGAGGTATTTAGTTTTCATAGAAATTAAAAAACGTTGATGCTTTTTCTATAAATAGGAATAAGCATAAGGGAGCTATCACTCCTGCTTAACTCCTTTTAAAGGTTAAGAAACTACTATGTGGATATTGTTAAAGGCTAAATGTATGAACAGCTCGCGGTTGGCACATCGAAAAAGTTTCAAAAGAATTTCAATAGAAAAATCAAATCAGGTATGATTTTATATTTTATGATTCATTTTTATCTATTTAAGTTATTCAATTATCAGGATCCAACCAGAAACTGTAAAATTTTATTTTTCCACTACATTCATGATTCAATCATAGTTAGTTTCCAACATGCACATGGAAGAACCACAATCAATTAAAAAGGAGAATAATAAAGTAGACGACTAACTAGAAAGTAAAGGAGTAGCTTTTTAAATGCCTAGATGAGCTTGTAAAGAAAGTGTAAGGAAGGAAGAGAATGCACGTCTAAAGAGGGAACTTGATAACAATAAATTAAAATTTAAGGTAACAAATTAAGTTTGAAATTATTCACCAATATCACAAATTTAAGGCTTTTGATAATTGAAATTATGACAACAAGATTAAATGTTATGATGACAGAGTTTGAGGCTGATAGGAAGCTTGTCGAGAAAAAGTTCACAAACTTATCCTTTGCAGATTCGGATATTCCCAACACTTTTGTAGAACATAATCCTACTCAAACCAAAGAACTTGATGAATTGTATGGAATTGGTAGTGAATGTTTAGGTGACTGCTCCTACATAAGATAACTCTTCTAGCCTTATATGTGAGAATCCCCTTACTATTAGCTGATTTTATTCTTCTCACATCTTTTCATCCTCTTGGTTTATAGGGATATAATTGTAACTATGACTTTTGATATTCTTCCTAGGACTTATATTTTCCTAATCCTATCTTTTATAGCATTAGTTTACGTGCCTTCATATCTTGAACACCCAATCTTATTGTTTTTAGGCTAAGTCTCACGACTTAATGTCTTTTGAGGACTCATGCTATTTTATCACTCAATTTTATTTAGAACTATAGAATTTATGCATAAATATGCATTTTATACATGTGTTTTTATTAAGAAATTGTATGTTCATGATCTAATATGTTACTTATACTTCTGCTTCCCCAAGTATCATGAATTGACTTTTACATATTATTTTCAAGATTTGATATATATCTCTTACTTGCATTTTTTTCAAGTATCACAAATTGAATTCATCAAACATATTGTTAAATTTTTAAACCTAAGGTGTGTGAAGTCTAGGTTTTTTTTAAAGAACTAGAAAACTTCTTAGACTTAAGAGATTTGACTTACATGTTTTTCTTATTATCAAGGTGTTACAAGACTTTTTTTTGTACTTGAGACATTTGAACTTGTATGTTATTGTTATTGCTAAATAGCTAGAAGACTTCTTTTGAAATTGAGGCATTTCATCCAACATGCAATTTTCATAATATGGAACTAGAAGACTTCTCCTAAATATGAGGCATTTAAGGCAACATGTTTTTGATTGAAATGACAGAGCTAAAAGATTTATCATAAACTTGAGAAAATTAGGTTTGCATGTTTTTCTTCTTTCTATGAGTTAAAAGACTTCTTTTGATCCTAAGATATTTAAGTATGCATATTTTCCTTATTACTGAAGAGTTAAAAGGCTTATTTTCTATGGAGCTAGAGGACTTCTCCTACACTTGAGATTGTGAAATTGACTATCATTTTTATTTTGTCCTCCAAAACACAATGATGGCCCCCAACATTTTTCTTATTATTTCATTGGAGTTAAGCATGATTTAAATTAATTATGAGGTCTTTATGGATTATTTTGTGGAGTCAATTATTATCTTAATGTTAGCAAGGTTTTATGACATAGGTTAATTGATTTAAGGTGTTAAGGTAGTAAGATTGTATAAGGGTATTTTTGGAAGATCATTTAAGTTTAAAAGCCATAGGCATTAAAGGAAGGGGAAAATGGACAATTTACATTCATTAAGGGCATAATTGGAAAGAAAAGTGTTGTCTTGTATTTTGAGAAGAAAGACACGTGAGTGAGAGAAGAAGAAGAGAGAAAAATATAAAGAGAAGAACAAAAATCGTGGAGATAAGAGAAAAGAAGGAAGTTTGGGCTAGGTTTCAATTTTTCTTAGCATTCAAGAGAGATTTTGAGGTTGTTCAAGAAAAGAGAAAGAAAGAAGAAGATAAGAGCTTTCATTAGAGACAAGAAACTCTTCATTTGGAGAAGCTAGGGTTTTTGGAGGTCTTGAAGAATCTGAAGACATTGAAGCTAAACAAGTAAGTATAAGCATTAACCCTTTTTGATTTGTTGGATGAGGCATATTTAGTGATAATTAGAAGTGAAAATGAAGTTGAATATGTGTAGGAAGTTGTTGATGAATGGTATATCTAAATGTTTTAATTTTTGGTTAATGATCAAATATGGATTTTGAATTGGCTTGTGAATGATATTGAGTTGAAATGAAGTTGAAAATTAAGTAGAAAATATGGTTTAGGTTCAAGACAAGGTGAGAAGTTAAAAGCTGGAAAATGTAGCAAAACATGTTCACAACGTATGTTTATGTCAATGTTCACCGTGGCCAACTTTTGGCTCGCTGTGGTGAACTTTCTTGTACAGTATATGCTTCGGTATTTTGAGCATAAATTTTTTGTAGTTATCCAAGTAAAATAATTTTTGATTTGGATACAACTAGAGAAATAGTGATACAAATTGTATAAAGAAATTGAGTCTTAATTCAGTCTTTAATAATTTCAAGTTTTGAATGGAAGTTGAGCACATAATGTTATTTTAGTATAAGAATAGTTTGAAAGTTTTTGGGGTATAACTTTTAGATCCATGAACTAAATTGAATGATTTGATGTCATTCGAAACTTAAGACAATAGGGAACATTTTTGTAGAAGAAAGTGTTATCAAATTTTGTCATCTACTTAATCAGAATGATCATGAAAAGTTGACCCGAAGGTTTGGATTTATGGAAGGGTTTTGATTCATGAAGCATAGGAAATGCATGGGTTTAAGGAGTCTAAGATCATTTTAGTGAATGTATTTTCTTAAGGCTCTCAAATTAGAATTCCTATTGAATTGGAATTTTGTTATTGTTAAAGGAAATCAAGAGAGGCAAGAGGAGCAAGAGAAAAGATATCCTTAAGCCAATTTCTTAAGCAAGGAATTCATGGTGGGTTACATTTTTATAATTAAGTAATAAGCCATAAATGTAATATTCCGTTACCCATATGAGGGCTAGAATTGTGAATTCTTAAAACTTGATGAGAAATTGGGAAAATGCATTTCATGCAGTATTATTTGTGATATGCACATCTTTGCACATTTATATGATTGTATATGCATTCATGACATTTCCGGGTATAATTAAGTTGTTAATTATGATTAAAATGTGCTTTGGCAATTTCAGAATTATTTATGACATTTTTTGATTTTTTTTAATTTTGTGAAAAATCTTGATTTTTGGACCAATTATATAGTGACATGTGGACTGATTCAAGTTATGACAATTGGCTTGCTTGTGTGGTGACATATGTTGGTCTTAAAGTACTGACATGGGTAAGACATGCAAGGGTGACACGTGGGAGTATTTTAGACTAAAGTTTTAACTAAGCTCCGGTTAGTGTCTTCTCCATCGAATGAGCATTTTTCTTTCTGAGTGATTTTCCTTGCTCATCCGTCGGATTGTGATCAGTTCTCACTGTTGGAAACTTGCTGGAGTACATAGTCGAATCAAGTAAGTTGTCTCAGATGTTATTGAGTTGTGTAAAATGGTTTTGATGTTGGATTAATGTTAGGAAAAATAGCATGCATGCACGAATGGAAAGGTTTAGTTTTGGTGTTGAACTGAGTAGATGGTTGATTGAGAGTAAGAATTGTTTAATATGGCTTGCATGAACTCTAGATTGGAAGATATGTCTATATTCTGCTAAGTTTTGAGAAAAATTCATAAGGGGAAAATGTATGAGTTTCGTTCGAGTTCATCCATAATAGTTTAGATGTGATTTGAGTATAAATGTTAAATCTTTGGAGTTGCATGTGAGTGTTTGAACTAGGAATGAGTTAAAGGAATGATTTTAGGTTTAACAAAGTCATTTGAGAGGTGTTTGAAATAGAGGAAAGGAAAATTGAAATCGGGGAAGATGAAGTCGAACCAGACGTCGCGACGAATTTTAATTTGTACGTCGCGACGTGTGGCTGACCCATTGAGCTCGTCGTGACTAATATCTTTATGTACGTCGTGACGTCTGTCTAGCCTTTAAGCTCGTCGCGACCCATTTCTTTTTGTACGTCATGATGCATAACATCCCCCTTGAACTCGTCGCGACGAACGTTGCAAGAAATCTCGAGAAAACTAATTTTTTGGTCGTACGTCGCGACCTCTCATTTTCTCCTCGTCGCGACGAACGTTCTTCTTTCGACTACTCGAACATGCTTTCGTATTTTGACCATAACTTTCTCTATACTGATCCCAATTAGGTGAGTTTTGACTTTTTTGCATACTAGAGACATAGAGCTACAACTTTTATGAATAAATGTGTTAGTGTAAGTCGACTTGTACACTCCTGTAACTCGACTTACGCCTTTACAGTACCTATAAGTCGACTTGTATATGT